>MJUU01062102.1:4543-38908 GCA_002080025.1 Modiolus philippinarum
AGTTCACATTTATTTTCATGTTTTGTTGTGTTTGTATTCATATTTTACATTTCCTATTGTGTTTTGGTGTTCAAGTTTGCATTTGTTGTCATGTATTGTTGTATTTGTGTTCGTAGTCAACGTTTTGTGTTAACATTCCTGTCAATGTTCATATGTTTGTATCTCTTCATGTTGATATATTAACGTTTCTGTTAATATGTATTGTTCACATCAGTGTGTTTTCGTATGTTGTATCACTTCATGTTGATCTTTAAACATTTATGCTTGTATTTGGTGTTCACATTCGTGTTAATGTTCATATATTTACATGTCCTGTGTCAGTTCATTGTCATTCTTTGTTTAGCTTACATTAATGTTGTTAAGTTGTCATGTTCTGTTGTGTTTGTGTTCAATTTCATGTTGTATCACTTCATATTTATCCTTATGTTTGTATTTGTAGTTCATATTGTTTCAATATCTATTTGTGTTCATAGTTTATGTCAGCTGATAGTCATAGCTGACTTTATACTTCCGCTTTTAGTATTTCATTTCACATTAGTTTTCATATTATCTTCGGTATCAATTTGTTTTCACTTAATGTTTATTTCCATTTGTTGTTAACATTCATAACTTAATATGTTTATATGTTATGTGTTCATTCTTTATGTTCATATCAATATCATTGATGTTTTGCGTCAGTTCACAATTAACGTTTCATTATGTGTTTTCAATGAAATATAATATCAGTATTAATAGGGTAACATATCTTATAGGGGTGAGGGTTAAGTTATGAAAAAGGATTAGGGTTAGGGATGGCTTAGACTTTGCTGTGGTTAATAAAGCCCAGGTGTATGGGTAATGTTATACATTATTAGAGAATAGGGTATGATAACGGTTAAGTCTAGGGTTACTTTTTTTAGGGTAAAACTAATTTCATCATTAGGGATAATACCATTATTAACGTTAGTGTCAGTTTGAAAACTTAAGATTAGGTTATCATTACTTAATAAATAAAATGATTTTCAAGTTTAAGATCAGTATTATTGAAATCATTTAGGAAAGGATTACATATATCTTAATGATTAGTGATAAGTTATTGTTCATGTTAGGGTTATTATAAGGTTAAGTTGGGTTAAGGTAGTTCAGGTTGAGAAAAATAAATCATAAAGTTGTTGGATATTTAATAATTAGCCAAAATAGAATAAAATAATAAATAAATAATAAAATAAAATAGAAATGTAATAAATAAATAAATATAATAATAAAAGTAATAATAAAAAAAAATATAATAAATATTAGTAAGAATAATAAATAAAATAATAATAAAAGGAAAAAATATAATAAATAAATATAATAATGAAAAATAATAAATAAATATTGTAAATATTGTTAAAAATAATAATAATAATAATGATAGTAATAAACATAATTAATAAAGAAATATTTGAAAAAAAAAAATATAAATAAAATAAATAAGTATGATACATATAGGTTATGATAATAAATAAATATATAATAAAAATAAAAACGAGTGAAATAAATAAAAATGATAAATATTAAATAAATAAAAATCATAATAAATAAAATAAATAATTAATAATATAAATAGATTAAAGAAAGAAAATTAAACCAATAATTGAATAGAAAATAATAAAAGAAATAAAATGATATTATAAATAAATATAATAATAATGAAAAATAATTAAAAAATACAAATGTATAATGAAAAAGAATAAACTATAAAATAATAAAAAAAAATAAATAAAAATAAAAGTTGTCATAGCAACTTAGGTTAAGGTTAGAAGTTGGGTAAAAGGGGGGATAACATGAGAATATTAAAAATAATATTTGAAAATAAATATTGAATGAATATAGAGTTGTCAATAGAACTTTGGTTAGAGATAAAAGGGAGGTAACTCCAATTATCTGAAAATAGAAAGTAATTATGAAGGTATAGAAAAACTGCAAAAATGGTTAGGGTTAGTCGTGCACAAAACAATAGTACCGATCTAACAACTGGAAAGTTAGGGTTAGTACAAGGATAAGTGCAAGGTTAAAGGTTAGGATAAAGACGAGACCAGTGGACATGGACAAAAGTAGGGTGAGACCAGAGTAGAAGGCGATACCTATCAAAGTATCCTGGATACAGGTAGGGCGAGACCAGTAAACAAGACCTGTGACAATACCTAAGACAGGCCAAAAGGTCAATGATACACTTAGGACCTAGTCCAATGGAAACCAATGAAATATACTATCAATACAGAAGAACCTCGCCAGCACCTCGTCAAATGAAAATCCAATAAGATATACTATTGAAATAAACTATTAATACATAAGCACCTCGTCAAATGAGATCCCAGTTAATGAAAAACAACAAAAGCAATAAGGTCACTAAGGAAGCCTTATTTAGAATGCCCTATTAGCATTTCGTCAGGACCTCGTTTAATAAAAACTATTAATACATTAGCACCTCGTCAGATGAGAACCCAATGAAATACTTTTTATATATAGGCACCTCGTCAAATGAAAACCTAATAAAATACCACTACTACATTAGCACCTCGTCAAATGAGACCCCAATGAAATACTATTGAAATATACTATTCATACATAAGCACTTTGTCTAATGAAATATCATATTAGTACATTAGCACTTGAATAGGCAAGACCAAGGCGAGACACATGTTCCGAGACCAAAAGGTCACACTAACAGTAGATCAGCACCTCGTCGCACCTAGTCAGCACCTCGTTTATTGAGAATCCTGTAATATAGTATTATTACGGTAGCACCTCGTTGCACCTCGTCGGGCACTCGTCAAATGAGAACTGAACGGTACATATATACTACTGATGAAGGTTAAGTGTAAATTGATGAAATGTTTGTCTCATGCTGTGGCGACTTCAAAACTGATGTTGAAAATTGTTCCTTGACCGCCATTTTCAAAATGGCCGCCAAAAAAGGCGGGAAAATTCAACATTGTCCAATTTCAATGAAATTTGGTTTCCAAGTAGATCTTGATGTTGCGAGTTCAAAACCTATGTTGAAAATTGTTCCTTGACCGCCATTTTCAAAATGGCTGCCAAAAAAGACGGGGAAATTCAACACTGTCCGATTTCAATGAAATTTGGTTTCCAAGTAGATATTGATGTTGCGACTTCAAAACCGAAGTTGAAAATTGTTCGTTGACCGCCATGAAAATGGCCGCCAAAAAAGGCGGGAAAATTCAGAATTGTCCGCTTTCAATGAAATTTGGTTTCAAAATAGATCTTGATGTTGTGAGTTCAAAACCTGTGTTGAAAATTGTTCCTTGACCGCCATTTTTAAAATGGCCGCCAAAAAAGGCGGGAAAATTCAACATTGTCTGTTTTCAATGACATTTCCAAATTGATCTTGATGTTGGGAGTTCAAAACCGGTGTTGAAAATTGTTCGTTGACCACCATTTTTAAAATGGCCCCCAAAAAAGGCGGGAAAATTCAACATTGTCTGATTTCAATGAAATTTGATTTCCAAAAAGATATTGATGTTGCGACTTCAAAACTGATGTTGGAAATTGTTTGTTTACTGCCATTTACAAAATGACGTCTCGACTTCAAAACTGGTGTCGAAAGTGGTCCTTAGCAAGACCGTTTTTTATCAAAAAATCCTAACAAAGAAATATAATAAAACATGATCAGACTTTAAAAACAGTTCAAGATATTGGAGGTGTTCGACCTACGAAAGTTTGAGAAACTGAAGATCAACTGTATAACTTACATTGTTACCTTGATTGTGGCAACTAAAAACAAGGTGAGCGATACAGGCTCCTGGGAGCCTCTAGTAGGTGTTTATAGTATAGATTTTAGGATGATCCATTTGAATTTAATTAGGAGATAAAATTTTCTTTTTATTTTTTTGAAGATATTTTCGGTTAATAACATAGACATATTATTTATATACTAATAGGTGTTCATAGTAGAGATTTTAGGATGATCCATTTGAAGTTAAATTTTGCTTCTTATTTTTTGTAGAAACAGAAACATATCTATATACTTGTAGGTGTTCATAGTAGAGATTGGGGATGATCCATTTGAAGTTAAATTAGGAGACAATTTTGAACTACTGAAAGATGAATGTCAGGAAAATGCCATACGAAGAAATGTGATGGATCAAAAAATAAATACGCTTCGAAAACAGCATGGCTATATTCCATGTAAGTATTGATGAATTTTGTTACATAGGGAATAATACATGGCAAAATCTGTATCCCTCGACAAATATCATCCTTTGGGCCAGAGGCCCTCAGGCTGATATTGGTAACTCGGGATGATACGGCATGTGATATGGATTTTGCCATGTATTATACAGATTATCATATATTTAAACAGAGGATTACTTAATCCCAAAATACAGAAAAAATTGAAATCGGTTAGAGAAAATAAATTTTGTGAAGAAGACAATTTCAAAATGAGCGGAAAGGACTGGAGGTGGTTGGAATAAAATCTAACATGTAAAGGAAAAATGTTTTCTAGATTTTTTTAAAATTGATTATCACAAAAAAATTCACACCAAACAAATTTTTGTTAACCCCAAAAAAAATTTTTTTACCACCCCCCGATTTTTTCCCCCCACTTTCTTTTTAAAAAATAAGTCGAATTAAAAACAAAAATTTTTTGGAAAAAGGGTATGATACAGGTCTAGCCATGTGATAAAGGGTAAGCCATGCGATAAAGGGTATGTGATAAAGGGTATGATGTCATAGTGTGAATACGGAATGAAAGTCATGCACTGTATCACATATTCAAATCGTCTATTTATTGCTAAATATATGATAATGTTTTAAGTGTGACCTTATATCAATATTTTTATGCGACCGCAAAAATTTTGAGGTCCTATAATGGTATGGTGCTGTCGTCGTCATCTTCGTTGTTGTGGTCGTTGTCGCCTGTAGACACTTCTGTTTTTGATCAATAACTTTAATTCTAGTGGATCAATTCTTACCAAATTTTAATACATGTACAATCTTCCTTGGCACAAAAGGAAGGCTTGGATATGTTTTTAATATTATGGCCCCTCCCGTTTTCAAAAAAGGGGCCAAAAAGGGACAAATTGGGTGTTTTCATATATTTGGCTGTTGAATCTTTATTATTTATCAGAATTTGATGGGGTTTCTTTCTGTGTACTCCTATGAAAATTTCCAATCTGGCGTATGGGCCCAAACGGGTTTGAAATCTCAAAAACATTAATTTCTAACTTTTTGAACGATTAAGATGCAATTTTTTGCAATGGGTTCCTTCTGATAAATTAATATAGTGCTTTACAATTAGATTTTTGATAATTTGTTTCTTTCAGAGTTATAAGGGGCCAAAATTGCAAATGCGCATGTCACCTAAAATTTTTTATTTTTGTCTCCCTGCGACGAAAGTCGCTGAAAGTGAGACATAGGTATAGCAATCCGGCAGTGGCGGCGGCGGTGGCGTAAACTTTTTTCTAAAACCTTCATAACTTTTCAAGGGTAATACATACAAACATCATCTTTGGTCCACAGCACCACCAAGTGATGACCTTTCCAGCAGCATATATTTTGGATGACCTTGACCTTGTTTTCATGGTTCAATAAGCACATAAACATTGCGACATAGTTTCACATTCAAGTCCTTTTCTCAGGAACTATAATATCTAGACTTGTCATATTTGGTCTATAGTGAGATCTATATGGGTACATGGCAGTCTTACACCTGTCGTGTTGCCTTGACCTCAATTGCATGGTTCAGTGAACTTAGAAAATCTGCGACATAGTTTCACATTCAAGTCCTTTTCTCAGTAACTGTTACACCTAGACCTGTCATATTTTGTAAGTAGGGAGATCTATATGGGTACACGCCAGTCTGACACCTGTCATGTTTTTTTTACCTCAATTTCATGGTTCAGTGACTTTGTTAAATTTTTACATTCAAGTCTATTTCTCAGCAACTGTAGCCTCTAGACTCACAGTATAACAAGATTTATTTGGGTATATGCCAGTCTGACATTTGTTATGTGACCTTGACCTCAATTTCACGGTCTAGTGGCCACGTTAAGTTTTTCTGCTTAAGTCCATTTCTCAATAACTAGAAGTGGTAGGCTGATAATATTTGATATGTAGGTTGGTCTTGGGTAGTACATGTCAGTCTTGCAGATGACTTTTGTCCTTGACCTCAATTTCACAGTCTAGTGAGCATGTTCACTTTTCTGATTAGTTCACTTAGATTTCACATCAATTTGGAGTCCAGCAGGGACAGGCGAGACATCTTTTAGGGTCATCACTTGTTTATTGGATTTTGATGTGATTTTTTTTCTTTGGATTCTTCTTGTTGGAATCTTTCAGTATTAAATCAACAGATTCTGCATATCTCTTACTGTTTTTGAGCTGTTAGGGTCAAAGGGGCAAAAATTGCAATTTTTCAAAAAATGTAAAATCTTTATTTGTCTTTGGATTTTGATGGTATTTTTTTCTTTGAAGTCTCTTCTTTTTAGCTTTCCGCAGTATTTCATCAGATATTGCGTATCTTTTACCGTTTCTGAGCTAAAAGGAGTCAAAGGGGCCAAAATTGCAATTTTTCAAATTATGCAAAATCTTTATTTTCCATTGGATTTCAATGAGATTTTTTTCTTTGGATTCCTCTTGTTGTAATCTTTTGGTAGAATGTCAACAGATTTTGTGTAACTCTTACTGTTTCTGAGCTTTAAGGAATTAAAAGGACTAATATTTATGTTACTTGGGCCTATTTTGTGTCCAGCTAACTACTGTGTCAAGCTCTTTACTGTGTCCACATTAACTTTAAAATACACTTGCTCAAATTTCAGTGGTCGAAATGCTGCAGTCGTATTATGCTGTGCTCGGCGTAGCCCTTTATTGCCATAGGGTAAACCAGTTTTACAAATTGACTGACCAGCTAGTCCATTCACACTTGGGTAAGTCTTACTTTAACACCTTCCCATTCATCATTTATTAAATTTGCAATAGCTCTTAAAGAATTTAAATGGACTGGCTGGTCAGTCAGTTACATGCATTGTATATTTATGCCATATTTTGGCCTGTAAGTCCTGTTCGATATTAGTTTCCGTTTCAAATTTTGACAGTTATAGTATTTTAGAGTAATTTTTTATCAACTTTTTTCTCTGCGATCATAAATGGTACAAATCATAAGTTATGACTCAAGTTGTGTATGATTATACCATATTGAAGGATATTTTTTAGTCCTGATTCTCAAACATAATATTATTAGGACCTGTATCGAGATGAGGGTGCTCTTTAGTTTTCACTTTGTCTGTTCCTCTGTCTGTCTGTCTGTTAACATTTTTTTCCGTCAAAGATTTCTTGGTTTGTATGTGTGGGAATGATTTGAAATTTAGTATTAAGCTTGGTAGGGCCATAGAAAAAAATTATTGGTTCTCAGACCCCTTCATCTAGTTGGAAGCATGAAAAAAGACCCTCATTGACCCTGTTTTATGCCATTTCAATAAAATAAAAATATAAAATCACCTCCCTCACTACATTTTTGGTGATTTTTACAATGTAAAAAGCTGCCTCATCTATTTTTTGGCAAATAAAAAGATAAAAAAAAAATCACCTCCCTCCCTCAGGGATATTCCATTAAAATGCATGTACCAGGGTTGGAAGGCAATTTTCTATTACCCTACAACCAAGGGTAATGCACAAATATGAGTGTAGCAATTAGCAAAAATCTACAAGAACCAACAAGAATTTTCATTTCTGCCTTCCAACCCTGGTACATCCTTTTTAATGGAATAGCCCTCATCAGTTTCAATGAAAAAAAAGCCTGAGAACCAATTAATAAACTTTGAATGACCTTATGATCAGTTGTATTGTGTGAGGGATCTTCAAGTTTGTCAGGCATCCATACCTGTCACAGATTTCTTGTTTTGAAAAATGTACCTGTCCACCAATGATATTTCAGGAAATTTTCTGAAAATCTTGTACATGTTATTGAATATGATATTTCAGCTGATACTATAGAAGAATTATATGCATCTCTAGCGAGGAAGAGTAGTGACATTTATGTGAAACGTTCCAGACTGTTATATTCCAATACTCCAATGAGAACTAGATTATTTACATGGACTATGAAGGATTTGGATATCGTAGCGATGGCTGATTTATCATTTCATGGAAAGGAAAATGTTGTGAAACAGATGAAGGAAATAGATGATTCAAGGTCAGTTGTGTGTTTGTTTGCACTTGAATTAACACAATGAATTAAATTATAGTGAAGTGGCATGAAAGTTATCATTTAATCTTATATTTTGTATTCTTGGTAAAGAATTTTGGGATGTATAAGGGGCACTGTTGAATTTAACATACCTTCTTTGTTAAAATGGAAAAAATGGGAAAAAAATCAAGTTTTTGTATGCAAAAATGTCCATTCATATTACATTGTACTTTTCAGTTTGAAAAATGAATGAAAAAATTGTGAGTTTTCTTTTAACAATATTCAAATGAAAAAGAAGGTTATTGTGTCGCCTGCTTTCACACAGTGGCTACATATAGGATCACTATCTGTAGTCTTGAATCCGTCATTGGCGTCATTGGCGTCACAAAAAATTTCTGTCACATTTTTTTCAGGACCCACATATCACAGTCTTCTGCAATTTGGCATGGAGTAGCAGTATGGTGACCTATATAGTGTAACCGAGTTTTGGTTCTCTGGCCTGCCCACTTTCTGTTTGACAGAACTTAGAATATTTGTTGCCTCTTGAAAATTTGTGTCACATTTTTTCTCAGGAACCACATATCCAATAATAAGAAAAAGAAGGGAAACGGGGAATGTGTCAAAGAGACAACGACCCTAAGGGGAGCAATAACAACTCAAAGCCACCATAAGATCTTAAATGAATCTTCAAGCCTTCTGTGATTCCACATTGAGTATCAGTATGGTGACCTATGCCATGTTACAAAGTTTTGGATCTCTCGCATGCCCACTGCCTGTTTGACAGAACTTTAATAGAATATTTTTTTCGTCTTGAAAATTTCTGAGACATTTTTCTCAGGAACCACATATTCAAGCCTTCAGCAATTCAACATGGAGTATCATTATTGGGACCTTTACTGTGTGATAGAGTTTGGGATCTTTCACTTGCCAACTTCCTATTTGACGGGACTTTGAATATTTTTTGCATCTTGAAAATATCTGTCACAGTTTTCTTAGGAACCATATATCCCAGCCTTCTGCAATTCAACATGGAGTATCGGTATCTTGGTTTGGGATTTGCACATGCCCACTTCCTGTTTGACCGAACTTAGAATTTTTTTTGGGGTCTTTAAAGTTCATCAAATTTTTCTCTGGAACCTCATATTCTTGCCTTCTGCACCTTGGCATGGGGTATCAGTAAGGGGTCCTTTACCTTGGATGAGATTATCATTTTATTGCCTAACAGAATCAGAGGAAACGAAAGATGTGTGAAAGATCTCCTGACCATTAATTTTGATTGAATGTAATAGGCTTATTCGCCTTGACATTACACACTGGATATTTTTACTTATGGAGCCTTTTGGCTGGCAAGAAATCATAATCATTTATTAGGGTCATAAAAATGTCATTTTCAATTAACATGTATGGTTTTGTTTTTAAAGGTAATTTGATAATTTCTTTTGATCTGAATTGAAGATATTTACATTTTAACAGGATATAAAAAATGTCTGTATTTGATTATTTTTATTTGATCTAATTGACATATTTGTAAAGTATTCAAATTTTTTACAATTTCCAAAATATGTGAAGTACACATTTCAAATTATTTAAAGGAAATTTAGGAAATGTAAATCGGTAGAAAAAATATCAAAATCTCGAAGTTTATTATGCATTTTACAGATCCAAAATTGGAATAGTATGTAACTCAAATTATTCTGCGCCCTCTAGCGGCTTATCACCTCTCGAGGGCTTGAACTCGTCACATGTTAAAAATCCTTCAGCTGCTCTCTGAAATAGGTGACCAATCAGCTTCAAATTCGTGAGTCTGCGCTATAGTACATGACGGTTGTTACACACATAGAAGTTGACGATGCGATGTTTAGTATGGAGACAGAATATTTGTTAAAATTCGAAAATATCTGATTAATCTTAGATGGAAAATACACATTTCTTCTGCGGCATATGGACAACGGAAACTAGTATGTAAAAAGTTATTTAAAGAATAAAATTCTGCCCCATTGCTATACAATGCAATTTATTCCTGAAATACAATTTTGCCAACCAAAAAATTAATTTTGTGACCTCACTGATGTGATTTGCAAACAAGCCTATAACCCATTTCTTCTGTAAAATACAAAGAGCCCATGTTGTGTGAAGAGAGTCACTGCCATTTGAGTGTATTATTAATTGTGATCTCTAGTATTTCATGATGTTATATCATGATTATAATTGTTGTATCACAAAAATCAACACTTTTGTTTGGCTGTTTACCTATTTTGGACGAGGTTGTGTGCATCAATCATTCTTGAGTCATCTCCTACTGTAAACTACAATTTACAAAAGAATTGCTGTATCAGTTGTTGTTATAAAGTTTATTCAAACTTTTTGGAATTTGCAAACAAAGAGTATTGATATGAGAAATACAGGAATCTTATCTTATCTTGTAAAATAAATTTTAAAATTATGTTATATATTTTACAGTCCTTATCCAGAAGAGGGTTTAGAGTTTTTAACATTATGGTGCCGTTATGTGACAGTCAACATCAGCCACTGGACTGTGATTTTACGTGATTATCCACAACCAATGTTTGATGTTAAAAATCTATATCTGTGGGGGAAACTAATTGGAGCGGAACAAGATGGGCTAAAAAGAGGTAGTTTTAGTGTTAAAGCTGAAATCTGTTGATAGATACTAGGTTGATTTTAAACATTATAAAAGTTTACTTTTCTATTTTTATTTCATAATATTTAATATTGGCCTTCAGTATTGTTTCCCCCTACATGTAACCCCCTTTAATGCTGCTTAACTGTTATTACTTGAACATCTTTAATGACAAGCTGAGTTATTATAGATAGGTTTAATCAACTTGATTCTGTGTAAATCAGTCTCCATGATGATTTTGTAATTGTTTTTCCATGTATTTGTAGCAAAGAGAAGTTGTACTGTAGAAGTTGCTTCCCCTTGGACCAGTATGGAAGTTGAAAGGAATCTTCCTGCTCTAAAATTCTACCACGATTTCAGCTGTGGTATGTATTATTGTTTGCTATTATCACATGTATTTCAACTTTTATTGTTTCATTGGTGATTTGTTTTGCTATTGAAATTCTGGAATTATCCATTGTTATTGTTTTATCGGTGATTTGTATGAGTTTACTTTGATCTCTTGAGGCAAATATATTCAGTATTTGCTACTGCCCGAATACGAAAAAATATTGGCAAAAAGTAATTTAAGCCACACCTACCTTGTCAATAAGTGCATCAATGTAAACAAAGAAGTATACATCTACAAAAACCGTAAAGGATTGCACAAATTGTTTTACTTATCAGTAGTCTATTTCATGATTTCTTCAAAATTGATTTTCATTTTTCAAAATCTGTTATATCAAATGATCTCATTAATTACCGATTAAAAGAAAAATAGAAGTTTTGTTTTGGATACTTCAAATATTGTCTCCATTAATAGACTCACCCACAAAGTTTACTCTTCTATTATTGTCACATTATTTTTTGTATCCGAAACAAAACTTCCATTATTCTATATATATACAGTAAAACTTCGATGGGTCGAAGTGCAATACTTGAAAACCATGGAAGTCTCCAACCTTTTTCTACACCCTATGTAGAAATTTAAACATTGGGTAACCTCGAATGCTCGAACATTCCTCTAGCTCAAAATTGTTATGGTTCCCTTGGGTGTTCAATCCATCAAGGTTTGACTGTATTTGATAGAAGAATATGTATATGTCTTCTGATTGGCCATTCTGCTTTGTTTGTATGGTCAACAAAATCATCCATGTTTTCTGCACTCTTAACATGAAAGTGTCCATTTTGTCATCGTCTATTTGATTTTGATATAGCTATTGATGGAATTCACCATCATACTTTTTAGCTCACCTGGCTATGCCAGGGTGAGCTATTGCCATCACTTGGCGTCCGTCCTCCGTCTGTTGTCCGTCCGTCTATATCTCACTTTCAAAAATCTTCTCCTCTGAAACCAATGGGTCAAATGAAACCAAACTTTAATTGAATCATCACTAGGTTATGTAGTTTCAAATTTATCATTTTGTATGTCTTAGGTCAAACAACATGGCTGCCGTTACTAAAAATAGAACATAGGGGTAAATTACAGTTTTTGGCAAATAATTCAAAAACCGTTACAGATATTAAAAATCTGACATAAATTAAAAATGATCAGCATGAGAAGATCTACCTATGCTGAAATTTTGAAGAAAATCTGATGACCTGTCTAAGAGTTATTGCCATTTTTCCGTAAAATTTTCAAAATTTTGCCGTTTTTTATTTTTTATTAAACAAACTATAACAGATAGAGGTTAAGTTAAAATTGCACAATTGTTCAGCATGTTAAGATCTACCCACATGGATATTTTGAAAAAATCCAAGTACCTATATATGAGTTGTGGTCCTTTATTGGTCAAATTTTTCGTGATTTTTTACTTTTTGTCCTATATTTCAAAAACGCTTTGAGATAGAGGTCAAGTTTAAATTGCAAAAATGTTCAGCATGTTAAGGACTATATTTTATTGAACACATTCAAGTTTTCCGACCGCTTCCAAGATGGCCACCAGCGGGGAACTTAGTTTACCATTTAAGCTAATGGGAAAATTCAAACAAAGAACTTCTTCTTGAGAACCACTGAATGGATTTGAACCTAACTGGGCATGAATGGTGCTTATGAGGTGCTGACCAAGTTTTGTTACTTTGGTGCCGATCTATCATCCAACATGGCCGCCAGAGGGGATCTTAATTTTAACATTGGACCCTATGGGAAAATGCATACAAAAAACTTCTACTTTAGAACCACAGAATGGATTTGAACCAAACTTGGCATGAGTGATGTTTATGAGGTGCTGACCAAATGTTTTTACTTTGGTGTCAATCCTTCATCTTACATGACCGACACCACTGGACCCTATGGGAAATGCACACAAAGATCTTCTAGAGAACTGCTGAATGGATTTAAATCAAACATGACATGAATGATGCCGGTCAGGTGCTGACCAAGTGTCACCAGTTGTGAACTTAATTTAACAAAAGATTTTCTTCTAGAGAACTGCTTAATAGATTTAATCCAAACTTTGTTTATGAGAAGCTGACCAAGTGTTGCTACTTCAGTTCTGATCCATCATACAACATGGCTTCCAGCAATGAATTGGACCCTAAGGGGAAATGCATACAAAGATATTATTGAAAACCATTGAATGGATTCAATTTAAACATTGCATAAATGAAACTTGTGAGATTTTGACCAAGCTTGTTACTTTGGTGCTGATCAAATGCACAAAAATTAAAAAGGCTATTAAGTGATCACTTTTGGATCATATATAGAGCATAGAACCAAAATTTAATAATTTTGATTGTAAAAAGATAGTTTGATAAGGTATTTTAGAGAATTCTCGGATTTTGTAACGATGGTAATGATGTGACGGACGTTATCATGACATCAGTTATATTTGGATTTTAAGAAAAAAACGTACATTTTGAATGAATCAGTTTCCTATTGTCACATAATTGAATTTAAATAAAAAATCTAAGATATACCCCATATACGGTAATTTTTCCTAAATTTTAATCTCTGTTACGGATGTTACTAAAGAATGCAAACCTGGACTTTTTATCTACAACTTTATTTTTAAGTTTTACTGTCATTCAAACATCAAAGACTGAAACTGGGAATTTAAATTTTCAAATACTAAAAGAACACAAATGTAAACAGCTCCATAATGTTAAAAAATATAAATAGAGTTACGGACAAACTATTGACATTTTGACATGATGATGTCAAATAACGTCTATACTGATATATATTTATCTAGGTGTATACTTCAGTTTTGACTAAAGAGTTTCATCCTCTGCAATGACTAAGTTTTTATACCCCCCGCAAACAAAGTTTGGGGGGGTATATAGGAATCACCCTGTCTGTCTGTCTGTCCGTCCGTCTGTCCGTCCGTCTGTCTGTCTGTCCACACTTCTCGTAAGCGCAACTCCTCTTAAACCACTTGAAGGATTTTGATGAAACTTTACACAAAGGAAGGACACTATATGGAGATGTGCATGAAGGAATATGATTATTGTCCAAAACCAGGAAGGGGAGATAATTTGACTTTGACTTTTCGTTGATTCCCTATATATGGGTTACCTCGTAAGCGCAACTCCTCTTAAACCATTGGAAGGATTTTGATGAAACTTTACACAAAGGAAGGACACTATATTGAGATGTGCATGAAGGAATATAATTATTGTCCAAAACCAGTAAGGGGAGATAATGGGACTTTGACTTTTCATTGATTCCCTCTGTATGGGTTACCTTGTAATTGCAACTCCTTTTAAACCACTGGAAGGAATTAAATGAAACTTTACACAAAGTAAGAACACTATATGGAGATGTGCTTGAAGGAATATAATTATTGTCCGAAACCAGGAAGGGGAGATAATTCGACTGACTTTTCCTTAATTCCCTATATATGGGTTACCTTGTAAGTGCAACTCCTCTTAAACCACTTCAAGGAATTTGATGAAACTTTACACAAAGGAAGGACACTATATGGAGATGTGCATGAAGGAATATAATTATTGTCTGAAACCAGGAAGGGGAGATAATCTGACTTTGACTTTTTGTTGATTCCCCATGTATGGGTTACCTTGTAAGCGCAACTCCTCTTAAACCACTTGAAGGAAAATAATGAAACATTACACAAAGTAAGAACACTATATGGAGATGTGCATGAAGGAATATAATTATTGTCAGAAACCAGGAAGGGGAGATAATTCGACTTTGAGTTTTCATTGATTCCCTATGTATGGGTTACCTCATACGCACAACTCCTCTCAATCCACTGGAAGGATTTTGATGAAACTTGAGACAAAGGAAGAACACTATATGTAGATGTGTAAAATGTCAAATAGGCTGAAAAAAGGTGAATTTTATATTTGTCTGATTTATACAGAGTGTTTTCATTGGAACCCTTGGGAAAAGTTTTTTCTTGAAGATTATATCATTGTGTCCATACTTGTATTGTGTCCATACTTGTACTGTGTCCACACCTGTATTGTGTCCACACCAACTTAATTTTGCACTTACCATATGGATTCAGGGTTCAATGAGCAAGGGTATCTTTGGCTGCCATTCGGCGACAGTTCTTGTTCACCTTAGTCTATTTTAAACAAAATGGATAAGGACAATGCAGAAAGAATTACAGGACTTCCTAATATCGATAACACCAGATAGACAACAATATCAAGTAACATCCATTCGGATACATACAGCTTACCAGGTATGGTTATAATTTTTGCTAAAAAAATTTGATCGTGTGCAATGACCAGTTTCCATCTTAATCTATTTTGAAAAATGGATAAGGTGAAGACTGAAAGAACTGCATGACTTTCCAATATCGATACTGTGTATAGATCTGTATAGTCCCCTGCTATTTTAAACCAATTTCCAGCTAACTAACATAGTGAAAGAAATCTCTGATAAGATGACTGTAAAATTCCAAATACTATAAAAAAGCATTTGAACTTCCAAAAATATGAGGTGCACATCTTCAATTCATCCTTATTGAATTTATAAACTTTGACAGATGTTGGGAAAACCATTTCATCAAAATTATTTGGACAGACAGCAAACTGATGGACGAATTCTAGCAAATATCAGACCTGAACTTGGCAAGCTGAAGAGGGAGGTAAAATGGGCATGCCCATGCACATTTACTGCCTCTGGTTATTTGATTTAATTAGCCGACTCCTCCGTTAAATGTTGGGGCTGTTCCATTTAAACATACAAGGTGCTAAGCGAAAGAACTTTGAAAATGGGGTAACTTAGCGTTTAATTTTTTACGTGTTTCATCATTATTGAAGAGAATTTGAATCACCCATCTACTGAGGAAATTTGAAAGTGCCTTATTCTGGTGCTTAAACTATGTTTTAACAAAGAAAGGCAAACCAATGTTACAATGGAAGAACCTTTGTTAGGAAAACATTCATTGCAGAACACAGTCTATGTATAGACTTTTGGAAAATTCACAAGAACTTTAAGTGCTGATTAAAGACATTACTTTGAATATAGCTGTACTGTTATTATTTCTTTGATGAGTCTAAGAATGTGTTCCAATACACTGACTGTTCCAAAAAACATCCTGGTTTATGGCTAAGAAAAAGATCTGTTCATAACATGGAACTTTATCTAATCCAAATAAATTCATAACTCAAATCAACAAATTGTGCCAATTTAAATGTTAAGTTGAAAAAAATGTTCATTCAATGGTTTGCTTTTATTTGTTAAAAAACATAGTTTAAGCACCAGAATAAGGCACTTTTTAAATGTCCTCAGTAGATGAGCGATTCAAATTCTCTTTAATAATGATGAAACACATGAAACAAGAGCTTTCAAGAGCCTGCATCGCTCACCTGGATCATGGCTGACATAGAGAGATGAATGGTATTTCCAATAAGGTCCAGAGTTTAAGCTTTGTTCACCTCCAGAAGCAACCTTGGATTGGAATTTAAAATTTTGCAGAATCTATTTTTTCCAAAATTTCAGTTTTCATGTTTGTTGTCAATGGCAACTGAAAGCTCCATCATCCATTATAACCCATATCAGACCCCCATTCGAAACACATAGGTAATCAACGATTACAAAGTTAGCATCGTTGTTGCATATGGTCACAATAATATAACTTTGTCTTGATACTGCTCAACATCAGAGATGGATGCATATTAAGTTTACATTAACATGTAACATACAGTAGCTGAAAATTGAACAATTATGATATACCCGGTATTCAATTAGAAAAAAAGAAGTGAAACGGGGAATGTGTCAAAGAGACAACGACCCAAAGGGAAGTAATAACAACTCAAGCAGAAAATGTAGGTCAAAATGACACAACTTTGCCAGGATACTGATATACCATCTGAAATGCATGCATATACAAGGGTAGATGATCCTACAATGTACCTTAACTGAGATATGAACTCTTCCAAGAACTTGAGTGCAAGCTGATCAAGCGTAAAATGTAGGTCAAAAGTACCCAATTGTCCTGGATGCTTATGTATCATCCAAGATGCATGCATATGCAAGGTAAAAGGACACCTATCATGTACAATAATTGAGATCTGAATGTAAACCAAATAAGTGGAAAATGTATGCCAAATTGACACAGCGGGGACTCCATGCTAATGTATCATCCAAGATGCATGCACATTCAAGGCTAGATGGTCCTACCAGGTGCAGGAACTAAGATATGAAGTCGGACCTAAAATTAAATGTAAGGTGTTCAAGCATGCAGAGAGACCTAATTTTCATGTGAGACAACCAAAGATACACCTGCACACTAAGTTTGATTACCCTACCCTTCATAGTTCCCAAGATATATACCCAAATGCGACACGGACACGGAAGCAGACACGGACATGGACGCAGACACGGACGCTGAGGGTACTCCAAAAGTTGAGGCGAACTAAAAATTTGGGCTGCAGGGGTTTCCATTATATTTACATATTGCTGCAATTAGGACCATCTAACCACAATTGTGGCAAAGCTTGGCTCTATAATTGCACTAGACTAGCTGTTTCTGAGCAGATCTTTGAATTTATTTTCCATAGTGTCCAATTTAAACTATATTCCCCGCTGGTGGCCATCTAGGATGAGGAACCTGTCGGATACCTTTTTTGAAAGGGATCATCTGAGGACCATTGTGACTAAGTTTGATTCTAATTGGACTAGTAGTTTCTGAGAAGAAGATCTTTGAATGTGTTTTCCCATGGGTCCAATGTTAAAACTATGTTCCCCACTGGCAGCCATCTTCGATCAGGTATGGACCTGCCTGATAGAACTTTTATAGGGGACCACCCAAGGACTATTGTGATTAAATTTGGTTTCAATTAGCCAAGTGGTTTCAGAGGACAAGATTTTTGAATGAAAATTTTACAACGGACGAATGGACGAACGCCAAGTGATGGCAATAGCTTACCCAGGCATAACCAGGTGAGCTAAAAACTAAGTGCCATGTTATCCCATTTTCAAAGTGCTTTTGCTTGGCACCTTGTTTGTATAAATGGAACAGCCCCAACATTTAACGGAGGAGTGGGCTAATTAAATCAAATATTCAGAGGCAGTAAATGTGCATGGGCATGCCCATTTTACATGCATCTTGAGCTTGCCAAGTGCAGGTCTAATATTTGCTTGAATCCGTCCGTCAGTTTGCTGTCTGTGCAAATAATTTGGATAAATGGTTTTCTCAAATCTGTCAAAGTTTATCAATTTAGTATGGATGAATTGAAGATGTCCACCTCATATTTTTGGTAGTTCAGAGTGCTTTTTTTATAGTATTTGGAATTTTAGAGTCATCTTAATAGAGATTTCCTTCACTACAATGTATGTTAGTTAGCTTGAAATTGATTTAAAATAGCAGGGGACTATACAGATCTATACACAGTATTTTCTGGCGTTATCGATATTGGAAAGTCATGCAGTTCTTTCAGTCTTCACCTTTTCTATTTTTCAAAATAGATTAAGGTGGAAACTGGTCAATGCACAGGATCAAACTTTTTTAGCAAAAATTATAACCATACCCAGTAAGCTATATGTATCTGAACGGATGTTACTTGATATTGTTGTCTATTTGGTGTTATTGATATTAGGAAGTCCTGTAGTTCTTTCTGCATTGTCCTTATCTATTTTGTTTAAAATAGACTAAGGTGAAAAACTTGGTCATTGCAGAGGATGAAACTCTTTAGTCAAAACTGAAGTATACACCTAGATAAATATATATCAGTATGGACGTTATTTGACATCATCATGTCAAAATGTCAATAGTTTGTCTTTAACTTTATTTATATTTTTTAACATTATGGAGCTGTTTACATTTGTGTTCTTTTATTATTTGAAAATTTAAATTCCCAGTTTCAGTTTTTGATGTTTGAATAACAGTAAAACTTAAAAATAAAGTTGTAGATAAAAAGTCCAGGTTTGAATTCTTCAGTAACATCCGTAACAGAGATTAAAACTTGGGAAAAATTACCATTTATGGGGGTATATCTTAGATTTTTTATTTATATTCAACAATGTCATAATAGGAAACTGATTCATACAAATATGCATCATAAGCTGTATGTTTTTTTCTTAAATCCAAATATAACTGATGTCATGATAACATCCGTCACATCATTACCATCGTTACAAAATCTGAGAATTCTCTAAAATACCTTACCAAACTATCCTTTTACAATCAAAAATAGTAAATTTGGGTTCTATGCTCTATATATGATCCAAAAGTGATAACTTAATAGCCTTTTTAATTTTTGTGCATTTGTCCGTATTCATTGCAGTTTAGCTGAGAAAGACATTTTATAGTCCATTGTGTATGACCTTACCGGTCTAATTGATCCTATTGTGTAACCAATTTAACAATTTGAGTAAGCTGTACCTATTATTTTTTTGAGCAACTGGTATTGCTGGACTACAACATATATTGGAAAAAGTTTTTGGTGGATTGCTTTTGTTAACCAATCAACACAATCAGGATCCTTTTGAATTGTCCAACAATACTATTGTATATCAATCTGTTATGACCTGGGGAGGTTTTACCTTGATCTGTTGATGAAAATAGGGACTATAAATAGTTTACATTTAATGAAAAAATATTGTACTTTATTAAAATTCTTAAAATTACATAATTAAAAAATAAATATTGCAATATAAATAAAGGGAATTTGAACTAATTGTCATTTTTTTTTCTTTCATTAATTGAATAGATGTATCTTTTTATAAGGTAATACTTTATCAAGGTAAAACCTCCCCAGGCCATAACAGATTGATATACAATAGTATTGTTGGAGAATTCAAAAGGATCCTTATTGTGTTGATTAGCTAACAAAAGCAACCCACCAAAAACTTTTTCCAATCTGTTGTAGTCCAGTAATACCAGTTGCTCAAAAAAATAATAGGTAAAGCTTACTCAAATTGTTAAATTGGTTACACAATAGGAACTAGTAGACAGTAAGGTCATACACAATGGACAATAATAGTTTTCCAAGGATTGCTTTTATAAATTATGGAATGCATGCATAAAAAAAACTGAAACAACAATGTTAGCGTAATTATAAACTGCACCATTTATTTATTTATTCGGATGTAAGTTGACAGTCAAAAGATAACATCCAACAAAATCCCCTGATCATATTGTAAGTGAGTTATACAGTGTCTCCTCTTTTCAAGTCCGTAACTCATCTACTTTGATTTTTTCCCCATTATAGCCATATATTGAAATTTTTCTTCGAGGATTTCTCAGCTTGTTTATGCAGTAATGATTTGATATTTGGTCTGAAGCTTTAGTATGATGAGTTGTACTGTGTATCCCCTTTTCAAGTCCGTAACTCATCTACTTCCCGTTTTGACGACAACTTTGATTTTTCCCCATTATAGCCATATATTGAAATTTTTCGTCAAGGATTTCTCAGCTTGTGTATGCAGTAATGATTTGATATTTGGTCTGAAGCTTTGGTATGATGAGTTGTACCGTGTCTCCCTTTTTCAGGTCTGTCACTCATCTACTTCCTGTTTGCCGATATCTGTATGGGGGGCATCCGTTTCCCATGGACACATTTTCTTTTATTTAATATTATGCCCTCAGCTATTTTTCATTTCAAGCACTTAATTGCTAGTAGGTTGAGCTGATTTTATGATATGCGATTCATTACGGACGTGAGCCTTAAAAACTATTTGACCGACCATGCACTGACCAATATGAACTCTTTTAAAAGGCTTAGTGGTGTGCTCTTACTATGATGACGTATTATGCATACATATACATAAAGTAAAAACGACATTGGTGGACACCTGAAAGAAATTAAACGGTATTGTTACTGACGTAACTATTTGACAGAATTCAGAAGTTCGCATTGAAATCGCAAATTACCAGCCTTGAGATTGTTATCACCTTATAATTTCTCATTTTTTATACAAAGTATTGTATAGGATATAACTTATATGCTTCATCATGCTAAAAACATGCAACCAAATGTTGTTAATTACCTTGCCAAAATAATGTTTATTTTGACCGACTAGGTAACATCCAATCAGCAGATTTTAAATTTGAAAAAAGCAAACAAATAACATATTTTATTATCTAAATCATTTTTTATTTACACCTTTAAACCCTCCTGAAGCTTTTTGTAAACATTCTACACTCTCAAAAAGCTGATGAAAGGGTTTCAACGGAGATTAGAAATTGGGGTTGAAAATGTCACAAAAATGGCCGCAATTTTGATGCTTAAATCAACTTTTTAAAATAAAAATATATATTTCTACACGACTGAAAGCGTTGAAGTTGTTTCTTTTATCTCCTAAATAAATTTTATTTAAAAATGACTAATGCCGTAAATCCTGATGTGTATGGTTCACCAATAATCTGCCTCCAAAGTTGGGTATACCCTCCATTGCACTTTAGCTGAGAAGGACCCAGTGGGAAATGCATAAAAAGATCTTCTCCTCTGAAACTGCTTGAACAATTTCAGTAGAATGTTGATATGATAGTGCTTATGTGACCCTTTTCACAGTTTTATGTTAAATAACTGCCAGCAGGGAACGTAGACTAACATAGGCCCCTTAAGTTTGGAAACTGCATTCAAAAATCTTCTCTGAAACTGCTTGAACAATTTAAATTAAATTTATAAAAAGTTTCTGATTTTTACATGTATGTACATACACCACCAAAGATGGACCGTCAATTGGGAATTATGTGCTGCAGGATCCAGGTTAGTGATACAGGCTCTTGAGAGCCTCTTGTTTCCGGACTGGTTTCACTGCTGCACTATCAGGTCATTTGCAGGAACAAGCTATTCCATGCATGATCAAAAATTGTTCCTCATGCTTGAATTTTCCCAGTATCACATCACAGAACAAAACCTGATAGTGCAGTGGTGACACCAGATAGCACAAAATATGGTAGGTGCATTTCATTGTGGATAGCTATAGAGTACTTGAGAACAATATCAACAGATCAGAAAACAGTGCATAGATGCCTGGTTGAAGATATTCCCATCATTTTCATTCAAGTCTCATTTCTACCCTACAGGTAATCATGAATTTTTGACTTGTTGAAAATTTAGTTTTTGGAATAGATTACACATATACTAGTATGTAGGGAAAGCTTCTTATTTATGCTTTTTCCTTCTGTCCAGAGGACAAGGAAGGGTAGCATGCTGACATTCAAGTTTCAGAAACAATTACAAGACACAACTCCGAGAAATAACCTTGACAGTAAAGGTCATGACAGTATACAACCTGACCTTGATTTATACTATCTTACTTTGATAGTGAATCATCTTTCATTGATAGTCTACATATACAGATCTGATATGCATTATTTTAATGGTTTTTTGTTGTTCAATATCTTAGGTATAGTCTGGTGGAGTTGGCTGATAAATCATAAAAAAGGGATATGCCATAAGGCATAAAATTTTGATTGCTGTTGAAATGGAGGATGAATAAGACTAGTGCTTAAAATTTGGAACACAATCTCATGCCACATCGACATCTTTTAAAAATATGTCTCATAGTAAAAGATCTTTTTGGGTAAGGCTGTTGCTGATATCTAAATATTAATGAGAGAGAAGGCAAAATGAGACAATTTTTAAGAATTTTTAGGATTTTCCTGAAAAACACTAAGTTTGAGAGCCTACTACCAAAATATGAGACAGAATTCAAAACTATGATTACTGATATCTGACAGACTAATGTCTTATGAACATCTTAAGAGAGATAATTGATTAATTTACAATACTTTGTATTTTCGAAAATGAGGGGCCAAAAAGTGGCCTTACCATACCTCCTCCTTTCCAAGATGTACTTCAAAAGTAGCAAATTTCTCTATTTAGAGCTGCAAGTTTGACATTGCTGAGTCTGTTTTCTTCATGGCTGAGTTACTTGGAATAAAGGTAATAGACAGTCTTTCAGTATTTCATTACTGGCCCAAAAACCAATATATAAGGTATAATATTTAAAGCGTGGAAATTTGATAAAACAGATAGTATTTCCCTCTTTCAAAGCTCTTATCTTAGCTTATTTTGGTGTTATTTTTAGGTAATTTAGGGGTTTTTGGGTATCTTTGCGCGCAAAGATATCTATTGTTGCTGAAGGCTCAACTCAATTCCCCAGAAACGTCACTACCCTTTTTCATATTCCAACACAAGAAAAAAAGTCCCATTTTCATACCAAAAACGTGCTTTTAAAGACTTTCTTGCATAAAAGAAAGCAACAATAGTGCAGAAAAATAAATCAACAAGTTGGAAGAAATAGCATTGGTATGAAAATGTTACGATGATTAATATTTTGCATACATGTGCTGTGCCAAGGTAAAATATCCCCCCTTTTCTGAAAACATAAAGAGTCAGGTCTCAGAATCCCTTATTAAAATCCTCCAAAGTATCGGATGCTAGTGATGTTACTATTTATATACATTCCCAAGTATGCCGATTAAATTATTTAGGCCGTATATCAAGTTTGCAGAACACACAATGTTTTCCTTCGGAAAGACGTTTGTTTACAAACTCTGCGCATGCTCATGGTAACAAAAGATACTTCAACCATTGGGCGGGAAAATTTGAACTTCAATATCTCATTATGACAGGAATACGAAAAACGATGTCTTTACAATTTGTTTACAAATGTCTGCACATGCGCGTATGGTTGTGTTAAAAATAACAGAGCACTGTGAAAGGATAACATGATAATTAGACTGATTTATTAGTGTTGATTGAGGTAGTAATTAGGGCTGGTGTTGTTTACATAGCAATTAGTCAGCATTGACATCAAGGTTCATTCCCATTTATCCAACATTTTAATAAAATATACATTACAGGTAAAAATTGAAAGTTGGATAAGTGGGAAAATGTAACATTACTAAAACAACAAACCTTAATTAGAGCTTGGGTAAAGTGTTGGATAAAAAATATGCCACAAAATAAAGTCCTTTTATTTATTTTCTCATTTTCAATTCAATTCTGCCATCTATTATTTATTATTTTCTTCTTTTTTTCCCTCATATTAAACTTTCAATTGTTCTGCCATCAAAATACAAAAACTTATATACGCAAATGTTTTAATTTTGTTCACAGAAAATAGATTTCGAGATTCCTGTCATATATTCTAATGATTTGTTAAATAACAATATTAAACTTATTTAATTATGTTGGTGATCATGGAATAAAATGGGTAGTTTTTAAATATCAAACAGACACTACAAGGTACCACATTTACTCAACTTTTGGGCGTGCATCGAAATATTGAACTACTTGATTGGGGTCTTCGGCCAGCTTTTATTTACTACAATTCTATAACTTTAAGTTTTGGCAGAATCAAATCTGTACATCTTTTGGTTTATTGTCTTCCAAATGTTTGAATTTTATCTGCACTAAGACAAATGGCAATCTGCAGAACCTTAATTTTAAATCTTAATAGTAACTTCCAATCGGTATTTAAGTTTTTTTTTAAAGTTATATTCCAGAAATTTATTTAAATCTATGTTTGTTTTTGATACAACATCCTTGACATACACGCACCAAGAATAAATTCTAGATTACTCTAAATTTTCAGTTCTGTAGTCTGGTTACGTAATGAAAGCTTTCCCTTTTGACAAAGAGAAGTATAGGATTCTTCCAATTTAAGATCAAATTGTAAAACTGGAAGATATGAAGTTGTTTTGTCCAATAGGATTTTTTCCTCTCTGGGGGATTTATTTTCTTATAGGAAAGGGAATAACCTCCTATAGGACATATTTTTCTTGCCTGTAGCTCACCTGGTGCAAGGCTAGGATAGACAGTACAAGTAACCTCCATGTAATATGGCCCACGGTGTCGGAGGAGATGATCTTTGTATGCATTTCCCATAGGGTCCTATGTTAAACTATGCTTCCCGTTGGCGTCCATCTTGGATCTTATGTGAACTTACTGGATACATTCTCAAAGTGGGCCGTCAAAGGACCATTGGGACCAATTTTGGTTCCAATAGGAAAAGTAATTTCAGAGGAAAAGATCTTTGAATTTGTCTTCCAATAGGTTTCAATGTTAAACTACGTTCCCGCTTGCAACCATCTTGGATTGCTGAATTGTCAAACAAATCTTTCAAAGACAACCCAAGGACTATTATGACCAAGTTTGGTACCAATTAGCCAAGTAGTTTCAGAGGAGATGATCTTTGAATGTTTTTCCTTATGGTCTAATGCTAAACTAAATTCCCCGCTGACCATTGGGACCAATTTTCCCTGCTGGCAGCCCCCTTCCATAAAGTGGCTAAAATGAACACAAAATACTATGTACAGCCATGTTCGACTGCTTTTATGTCGGAAAACACACAAGTGTGGTATATCTCAATTTTCAAATAAAAAGAATTAGAATATCTAATGCAATATCCGACACCATTTGAGCATATTTTGAAAAAAGATTGGAACTAAATTCACGGCTTAATGGTCACACTTCTTTATTTTCAGTTGCATTGATTTTACTTATTTACACAATTTTACCCATTTCGCCCATTTACCCATTTGAACTTGTTTATCAGTTCTGTACCATATTTAGTTCCAATCTGCTTTTCTTTTTTTTAGTTTCATTCAAATTTAGAATTATATTTGATTTTTTTACTTTTATATTATTTGCAAATTATTTATTTTATTTCATTGTCATTGTTATAACTTCAATATTTTATCCACATGGATATAGTACTAAACAAACATTGCCCTAGGTGATAATACAAAAAGTTGGATAACTGGGAATAGTGATTTTAAAAAAGTTGGATAAATGGGAAGACACCTTATCTGCCAGGGAACTTCATAGGAAAAGACAAACGTTTAACAACGATAGGAACTCGGAACAGCTGTATCCGCCAATGCAGCAAATTTATTAAAAATATAAGGATTTCATTCGTTGTCATCAATAGGTATTAGACAGGGTATGCAGAGTTTATTACCAAACTGACAAAACTTCCAATAGTTGAGTCACAATTGCAATGCGTGCAGCAGATCATCATTACACTTTCGGAGCACCTGTTTGCAGTAATTCACACTGCTTGTGCTTTAGTTTTGTCGCACTCTTGCTCATTTTGTCTTTATAATGTTGATTCTTCAATTTGTGTTAAATCTTAATTGTCGTGTTTTTTTTCTCTTTTTTTATGTTTTATATTTTTGTATTTGTTGATTTGTTTATTTTCTGATTTTTAAAAATTTTAGAATCACCCTTTTTCTTCGTTTGTCGATATACTCGGTTGGAAAGTCTAAACAAAGAAATAGAGGAATAAAACCACCTTCGCTAGCCAATAATCTCGTGAACTAGAGGCTCTCAAGAGCCTGTATAGCTCACCTGGTCCATGACTGGCATAAACTGCAGCCCAAATTAACCCGATGTTAAAGTGTCTCATTTTCTAGAAGTTTCAAAGGAGAAAATCTTTGAACGTGTTTTTCCATAGGGTCCAATGTTAAACAATGGTCCCCGCTGATGGTCATCTTGGATGAGGTGCAGACTTGTCAGACATAATCTTTTAAGAAGACCATAAAAGGCCTATTGTGACCAAGTTTTATTCCAACTGACCAAGTAGTTTCAGAGAAGGATGTCTTTGAATGTGTTTTTTTCCCCATAGGGTCCAATGTTAAACTATGTCCCCCGCTGGCGGCCATCTTGGAATACGTGCAGACTTACCAGACACATTCTTCGATAGGTACCGACTATGGACAGTTGTCACCAAGTATGGTTCCAATTGGGCAAGTAGATTCAGCAGTTTCCACGGTAATTTAAAGCCCCACTATTCATTACAACCCATTTCAGGCCATCATTCAAAAAAAAAAAAAAAAAAAAAAAAAAAAAAAAATGGGCAGGGGTTCCCCTTATAATTCAGATAATGCATGTTGCTGAAATAAAAACATTCCAAGTCCCCTTTTCCATAAAAAAATTTTGGCAGGGGTTCCCCTTTATAATCTAGTTTAAAACATATTTCTTATATTGTGAAGAAAACTATGAAGCACAATCCGACAATCAAGCTTACATTGTAAGTTATACAGTTGAACTTCACAACGAACAATTTTCAACATCAATTTTTGAAGTCGCAACATCAATATCTATTTGGAAACCAAATTTCATTGAAATCGGACAATGTTGAATTTTCCCGCCTTTTTGGCGGCCATTTTGAAAATGGCATTCAATAAACAATTTTTAACATCGGTTTTGAAGTTGCGACATCAATACCTATTTGGAAACCAAATTTCATTGAAATCAGACGATTTTTCCCGCCTTCCTTGGCGGCCATTTTGAAAATGGCGGTCAACAAACAATTTTCAACACTGGTTTTGAAGTCGCAACATCAATATCTATTTGGAAACTAAACTGGGTCCCTGTTGTATTACGCTAACTACACTAGCATTGTGGAACGGCGGACCAGTTTATTTTGAAACCAAATTATATTGAAATTGAACAATGTTGAATTTTCCCGCCTTTTTTGGCGGCCATTTTGAAAATGGCGGTCAAAGAACGATTTTTAAAACCACTGTTGAAGTCAGCACTGCATGGCAAATATTTTATCAATTTACACTTAACCTTCATCTTCTATAGTTTTTGAAATAAAAGACGAAAAATATGAAAATTTTGAAAATTCTGTGAAAAAAGGGCAATTACTCCTACATGGGTTTTTGGATTTTCTCCAAAATTTCAGGGTGGGTAGATCTTATTATGCTGAACATTTTTGCAATTTAAAGCTGACCTCTATCTGCTATAGTTTCTTTGATAAAAAATAAAATATATCAAAATTTTGAAAATTTTCTGGAAAAAGGGCAATAACTCCAAAACTGGCCTTCAGTTTTTCTTCTAAATTGCAGGGCGGGTAGATCTTGCCATGCTGATCACTTTTACTTAGTCAGATTTTTTTATATCTGTAACGGTTTTTGAGTTATTTGCCAAAAACAGCAATTTAACTCTATGTGCTATTTTTAGTAACGGCAGCCATGTTGTTTGGTCTTCGGACTAATCGAACACAATTTTGAATCTAAATACCCTGGTAATGATTCAGACCAAGTTTGGTTAAAATTAGTGGTTTCAGAGAAGAAGATTTTTGAAAAAGTTTACGACGGACGGACGGACAGACGACGGACGCCGACAGACGCCAAGTGATGGAAATAGCTCACATGGCCTTTCAGGCCAGGTGAGTTAAAAAGGAGAGGGGTGGATCGTAACCCTTGGCTATCGCGGATGGAATAAAACAGGAAGCAAATTACCATTGTTCTCTTGCAAGTTTTCTGTCAAACTGTATGTTCTTATTTCTTATCCAATGTTGCCAATTCATAGGTAGACGCGAGCAGTCTAAATTGTCAAAATTTTCATATTAGAATCCAAATAAACAATGTCCACCCAATGTTTTATTGTGATTTGAACATGGGCTTTCGTTGGGTTTTGCCTATTTAATCCATTGGTGACTTGTAGGAATAAAATACTTGTAAAAGCTCAAACCGAAAATAAAAAATCTGTTGCAATGTTTCATTTCTTGGTTCAATACTGCTGATAAAATTCAAAGAATTATGCAAAATAAAAAATGAGGATACTACCGTTTTTCTTGTAAGGACATTTTGATGGTGGATCTATTAATTCAAAAGACGATGACTGTAGTTTTCCTTCTATATCTTCACACTTCACGTTTTGTGACAGTGCTGTTCCTATGGACCAAGTATCCTTTTCGTCAAATTTTGTATACCAAGTTATATCAGCCTGACCTCTTTCAAAGTCCTCCTCTTTGTAAAAAAATACAAGGCACAATTAATATAACCGACATTATATTTTTTACTCGTTTAAAAGAAATGAAAATTTTACATGCCAGTACAAAATTACTAAAATATCTAAATACTGAAGCTATCCAAATATGCTACTGTCACCCTTTTCCCATGTGAGTTTATATTTTTATGACATTCCACGAAACAGACAAAACCCCTAAACAGTATCATGTTATCTATCTAGCAGATAAAACCTTGGGTAGGAGTGTCATCTAGTTATCTGTCTTACAGACAAAAGCCTGAGACATGATCATGTTATCTATCTAACAAATACAAACCTTGAATAGGAGTGTTATCTAGTTACCTGTCTTACAGACAAACGCCTTAGACAGGATCATGTTATCTATCTAGCAGACACAAACCTTGGATAGGAGTGTTATCTAGTTACCTGTCTTACAGACAAACGCCTTAGACAGGATCATGTTATCTATCCAGCAGATACAAGCCTTAAATAGGAATGTCATCTAGTTACCTGTCTTACAGACAAAAGTCTTAGACATGATCATGTTATCTATCTAGCAGATACAAACCTTGAATAGGAGTGTTATCTAGTTATCTGTCCTGCAGGCAAAAGCCTTAGACAGGATCATGTTATCTATCTAACAGATACAAGCCTTAGATAGGAGTGTTATCTAGTTATCTGTCTTACAGACAAACGCCTTAGACAGGATCATGCTATCTATCTAGCAGATACAAACCTTGAATTGGAGTGTTATCTAGTTATCTATCTTACAGACAAAAGCCTTAGACAGGACCATGTTATCTATATAACAGATATAAACCTTGGATAGGAGTGTTATCTAGTTATCTATCTTACAGACAAAAGCCTTAGACAGGATCATGTTATCTATCTAACAGATATAAACCATGGATAGAAGTGTTATCTAGTTATCTATCTTACAGACTGAAGCATAAGACAGAAAGTTATCTGTCTCACAGATACAAACGTTGAATAGAGACAAGTTGTCCAATTAAAAAAAACCCTTTGACTGTGATCTAGTTATCTGTCTTAAAGACATAAGCCTTAGACGGGGATATGAGCGTTACTTTTGTTACAGTAAGATGAACAACACTTCATATTACATCGTGTGACCAATAATTGTCTCAGAATGTCACATTTCCAGTTTCAAAGTTCCAAAAACATAAATTTTATGCAACTATCAGATGAAGACAAATTTAAATTCATTTTAAATCCGTCAACACCAACACAAGTAAATACATTAATGACGTCATTAATTTCCTTCTTGAAAAAGTCATTAGAACTAAGGACAGGGGAATCTTAATGTTTATTTGCTTGTGCATATTTGTATGATTATTGTTTTTCTGTCAATTAATATGCTTGTTTATCACGAACTATATATAGTTTAAAGAAAATAAAATTTTGAATTTGAATGAATCTAGCCGGACATTTCGACAGGTTAATGTTAAAAGGTCTTCAAATACCATTTTTTGACTCCGCTTTGACAATAACTTTGTGTTCTGACAACTTTATTATCTTATTCTTACTTGTAGTGTTATTCCATTCAACACTATACATTTATTTCCCATGCATGTGGGAGATATGAAGATTTGTTTACCCGAGGGAATCATATTTCCCGAAGGCTTCGCCTGAGGGAAATATGATTCCCCGAGGATAAACAAATCTTCGTTTCTCCATCATGCATGGGAAATAAATATTTATTCCACCACTAAGTTTGATATGTATAAATCAATGGCGGCTGTATCCAGAGGGGGTTATGCCTCATCTCCATCTTTTCCGATTTTTCTTTCATGATCGCAAAACTGACAAAAACTGGCAAAAACTCGTCTGAAATTTTTTCCTGAAACTTAACCTGAATCCCCGTGTATTCGAGGACCACTGCATTCATCGATGAAAATCTAATGGAGTAATAAGGACTCAAGCACTGAAAGTAGACTACAGTTAGAAAAGGGATTGTCGTTGCTGAAATAAATTTGTTTTATTGATTTTTGAAATTGACATGACAACACAACTGAACTTATTGAAAATGTACTGTTGAGACTTTATTATTCAGCAAATACTCCTTGCTAAGCGACAGAAGCTGTTCATTAACTCGGAATACCTCTTTACTATTCCTTAAATTCACTCACTAATATTTGTATGATAACACTCGTAAAATCTAGAGAATTTCGAATGAGCGGAATATGATGAGGCAGTTCGATCAACAACTGTTGTTTTGGTCCATACGAGGGAAATCCGGATCAGAATTAGGAGTGACCAATGAAATCCATCGACAGATCAGTCTCTGACGTCACACTTTAACTATAGTTCGACAAGAGTCGAGTGGACTATTACTCTTGTTTGACAAGACATGCGCAGTTAGCCATAGCATTGCGTAATCTCCCGGTACAATAGTGAGTTCGATCTTGCTATTGTTGAACAAAAGTTACTATTGTTGTGGATCGAACTGCCTCGATATTTGGACATGAAGTTCAGCGGGAGACACGATGTTTTGTTCACAGTCACGTGTGACAGTCTCGGCCAATGAAAATCCGTTATAAGTTAAGTTATAATTATATAGTGGAATATTTTACCCAAATTTTACATTTATTCTGTTTTTTAAGAACAGCTTGCATAGAGATAAATGAATGCATTTTATATTTATATTTACCGAATTTATATTTTACCCAAATTTTACATTTATTCTGTTTTTTAAGAACAGCTTGCATAGAGATAAATGAATGCATTTTATATTTATATTTACCGAATGTATAATCGAAAGTCACTTTTAAAGAACCACTCTCTCCTGGTGTAAGTGCAACTGTTACGTTGAACTTGGATTTGCTGATTCCGTCTACAAATAAATAAAGAAGTTCTCATTTTATATAAAACTAAGAATATTTAGTTAATTAACAAAAACATATCATAATTATTAAGCATCCGCTATTGGTAACAACATTTGTATAATGTATATCAGGTTTTGTAATACGTGCACATTTGTATTTCTTTAAATAAATGTACCAAAATGGGGAAAATATAACTAGAACAGGACATCAATACAATAATGACAATTTCACTTAATCATGCAGGAAGTCTCTACGTAAAGTTGCAAAAAGATGATTTAATCCAGTTCCACTCACTTCGATCGCTCCAAGTGGAAAGAATTGGGAAAGGAAAGGGCATGAATTAATTGTTTTTAACTGACGTTTCGAAAATAAAAATAAAATAATAAAAGAAAATAAATAAGTGAAAATATAAGAATTTTTTAAAATTATCTTTGAACCCTCCAATCGATTTCTTAATTACGCTAATTAGGGATTTTTGTTGGTGATTATTTGATTACCAGGTATATTTTTTAAAAAAAATATTGGATTGTCAGATCCCTTTTAGATTATGGGGTAATAAAAAAAATTACCGAACAGAGTGGTCGGGAGCCGAAGTCCATGAGACAAAAAGACAAATCAGGTGGAAACTGCCGGCAAACTTTGTCGACCACAATGGTCCTGACTTGGTACACGCATTTCAAAAGAAATGTTGGGTTAAACCGGTTTTATGGCTTGACAAACAACATTTTACAGCATTTTGTGAAAATTACTAAAATTAACCTATTTTCGGTAAATAATTATTGATTACATGAGTAAAAAGTTAATGATTACAAAATTCCTCGGTACCCTCGTGAGGAGCCTCATCATTCCATAGATTGATAACAGACATCTGTTTTTAAGGATATTGCAGTTATTTATGGAAATTTCTCTATTCAGAGGTAAACAATATATAGGGGAAATATTACTCCCAACTTACCACATGGCGTGGCACTTCCAAACGTTTCTTTCTGACTTGATATGGTCTGTGGTTGTTTCATTTCCTTCACCAGTTCGACAGACAGGACGCCACTGCCATTTTGCAAACAAAATAAAACGAAGCACACCAGATGTATCCTCATTTTTCGCCGCTGTAAAAGAAAAGTCCGTGTATGCTGACAAGATTTGGGGATGTTATTTTAATTTTTTTTAGAATAGATGTAGATTCATGTTGCATTTATAGTCCTTCCCATTGAGGGCCAATTTCATACGATTACTAAAATATTTTCGTCTTCTTTATGGAAATATCTAGTACAGTTCGGCATGAATCGTTTATTTCATGATTTCATGGTTGTTCCTTCGGTATCCACATGGAAATTTATTCAAGAGTACCTATAATGATTAGTCTTAAGGTCCGGACCAAATGCGTATACTAATATGGTCGTACCGTACGCGTATTGCCCGACCGTATGCGTATACTCATACGGTCTGGATCGAACTAGAACATTTCGGTATGCTGACCGGGGATTAACATCTCTGCTTTTTATTAAATTGAATAATACTCTGCATCATTAAGATTTGCATTATATAACCCAGACCGTACGCGTAAGGTCCGACCATACGCGTATGGTCCGACCGTATACGTATTTTTAAAAAAATACGCATAGTATATTACGGTCCGGACCGTACGCGCACGGTCCAAATACACGTTTGGTCTGGAACATATTATACACTACAGTTAGTAACATATCATTCGAAGGACTATTAAATAAGTCATTCGATATGCTGATGATGTAACTTCATTGCACAGTCCTAATTTAAAGTATTTACTTCATTTCAAATACCGTAACGAACTTGAAATAAACGCAGTGGAAGTGGATGTCTGGCGCTTCAGAAAACCCGATTTATGAAATGTCTGTACCAATTCAGGACCATTGACAGGTGGCTTTGCACTACTCCGCCTTTTTGGATCGGCGTTTTACATATCTGCAAATTTGCACTACGTTTCCGGGAAAAAATGTGTACCTTTCCGGAAAGAAAATATATTATTTTTCAAGAAAAAAATACTTTTCCGAAATATCTTACCAATTTAAATATTTTGCTACGTTTTATCTTAAATTTTGAACCATTTACAATATAAAAAAGAAAAGATATGGGTAAACCCATATCCAAGGATACTCGATTGTTCACATACCTCAGTACAATAATGAAAAGGGTCATTTTCAAACAAAACAAAAAAACAAAAAACAAAACAAAACAAAAAACAAAAAACCAAAAAAAAACCGAAAAAAATGCATTATATACGTTTATGATTTTTTTTTCATTTTTACAGGGTTCGTCTCTTTGCATTCTTCTTGTCGTAAGTTTTAGCCCTTACTGTTTCTTGGCAATAAGGAAAATGGGGCGGGGGTGTGTTTGTGTGTGTGTGTTGGGGGGGGGGGGTGAATTGCACCTGTACTAGATAATAGTTATTATTTTATTTGATTTTAATTGAATTTAATGCCTGTCAACATCTTCTAATACAAACACTTATTAGACTGATATTTGCGGGTATATTGGTCCTTTTTATTTCAGTTTTGTTTTGCTTTTTTCACAATTCTAATTCCTATTAATGACTTTTAAAACATTTCATTTTTTTT
>MJUU01062102.1:41819-70206 GCA_002080025.1 Modiolus philippinarum
ATGAAATCTTATCTATGTTGCATATCATGCTCTACAATTTAGATATGAAAATTCTAAATTTTACGTTAATAAAATTATCAATCTGAGTTTTATTCCTTTTCTTTTCTCTTTTGGCTTCAAATATAACATAAATAAGCAGTCATATAAATCAGAAATACAACCAGCTCACATTTATACCCGCTTCGGTTTTAAAATATCCGTATTTTATACTTTTACAATAGATTATTTGTATAAATTCATAAGCTTATGAGCAACTTGTTTTAATAAAATAACGAATTTATATTTCTCAATTTTCAATTTTTTGTGTTTGCATGCAGTTTTCCGACATATTTTAATTCTAGTGTCAAACCCAATATCGCCCTCTAAGAGCCGCTTCGAATGTTGAAAACGCTTGTTAAATATATTAGAATCGAAATAGATTATTGCAATTGGGCTCTATGCGAATTAGAACATGGTCAGACTTTATATTTGTCTTCATTTTATACCTCGCTATCGCTCGGTATAAAATATTGACAAATATAAGGTCTGCCCATGTTCTAATTCGCATAGAGCCCGCTTGCAATAATCTATTTCTTAATTAATTTTGTGATCTATGTCTAGCTACGATGGTATATTTGTGAATCAGTTATTGTTTGAGCGGAAATATTTCATTATATATCAATTATTTTAGAAATAAAAGATATGGCCATGTCTTTCCGTATAGCATTAGTTCACGCTAAGATTTGAAAAAAAGTCATAAATAGTAATTAGAATTTTGAAAAAAAAACAAAAAAGAAGAAATACAGCAAAACAAAACTGAAATAGAAAGGACCAATATGATCGCAAATATCTGTCCAATTAATGTTTGTATTAGAAGATGTTGACAGACATAAAATTCAATTAAAATCAATTAAAAGAAAATGTACAGGACTGGTGCAATTCACCCCCTTTCCTTATTGCTAAGTAACAGTAAGGGCTTATGGTGATCCCGGAAGAATGCAAAGAAACGAACCCTATAAAAGTGAAAAAAAAGATAAATGTATATGCATCTTTTTCGTTAATTTTTTGTTTATTGTTTTGTTTGAAAATGGCCTTTTTCAAAATTGTACAGGTATGTGAACAATCGAGTATCCTTGGATATGGGTTTACCCATATCTTTTCTTGTTTAAACCTGCAACTTTGGCGATTTGCACAGTACATCTATTTGGACTTTTTATATATTAACGTATCAGGTACAAAATTTAGGAGTAACGCGTACTTTTATAGCCCACAACTGTATATTATTGTGATATTTTTACAGAACTTTAAAAGGTGGGCATCTTTGACCTATTTGTTCAATTTATATTGGGTTTAAAAGTCAGGGGNAAAAAAAAAATCCAGGATCAGAAATTTGGCACAAAAAATATCAGGACAGAAGGAAGCTATAAAAAATAACCAGGATGACATATATGAAGCAAAATTTCTGGCTTGAACTGAAAAAAATGACAGGATTACTTCGAGTGAGAAAAAAAAATTGTCAGGCTCAAAAATTGCGTGAAAAAAATATCCAGCATCAAATGCACCTTCCTTGCCCCCCCCATAAAAATCAAATGGTTGCTCCCTTACATTGGCATTTTTTGGGGGGTTGTGTGTGTGTGTTTTTTATGTTAAACATTTTTTAACAACCATAAAATATATTGACATAGTAATGAAAGCTCCCTTATGAACGAGGAAACTTGATTTTCGGAAATGTAATATATGAAAACCGGAAATATAACTTTTAATTTGCGGAAACGTAATAATTAACAAAATAACATTCCGGATCTTTGGATCTCGGCTCTTGACAGCTTGCTATTGCCCCCATTTAAAGAGCCCACTATACCTGAACTTTACTAAACAAACAATGGAAGACTACGGAGTTAATGTACATCAGACCCGAATATTGATATCACTGAAATTCTGAAGTCAAAACTTTTATAACAAGTATTTGTAATTATTTATAGCAGTAATGTTCCCACTTCTCACACATATGGCATTTTCATTTAAGAACCCATTTTCTATTATCGTGCTTGTATTACAATGATTTTGTCAAGAAAGCGAAATAACAAAATTCTTGATTTAAGTTCTCTTTTCTGCCTTTTTTGCGTGGGAGTTGATTTGCCGATGTATGTATTGCCAGTGTTTTAGAAAGTCCATTTGTTTTCCAGTTTGCCTTTTCGTTCAGTTTCAAACTCCAAAGTCCGGCTATCCCGAGTTCCTATCGTTATCTATGTTTGTCCTTTGTCAATTTATTGTTTTTCTTGTGCAGTTCCCTGGTTGATTGTGACATGTGATTGTAATGTTCGGCCATTGTAAGTGTTTCCTATTATCTTTCCTTCATTAATTCCCTAAAATATCACATATCCCTTTTCAACTTCAAACCTTGACAGTTTTCCATTATTGGGGGCATGTTTTTACTGTAAAGTATTACTGTCTGTCATACAAGGACCAGGTCAGGACAGTGTGCAATGGTGCAATTTTTCCATGGTCAGACTTAACATTAATCATGAACTGTTAGAAGAGAATTACATTTTGTTCAAAGAGATATTCAGATTTATCAGTTTACATGTAACCACTCACTTTAATATTTTAAATGTGATCTTTGTTTGGACGTAGTGATTTGCTTCCGCAAATATATTTTCGTACGAAATTTGAGACAAATATTGACAGAAACTCCAAATTTACTCTTACCAGATTTAATTACCTAGTACCATAAATTAACTTCCTAAAGGTAGATTCGTTACTCATTTTTTACGTCTTGTTTAGTAATGAAACGACTTCAAAATTAAAATTTATATAAGGGGTAAAAGGGGGAGGGATGATACGGTTTTTGGAAATAAAAAATTTGGGAAAAATGAGAAAAATTGTGAAGAAAATAGGGTATCTGGAAAGCATAACAATTGGGAAGTTGTTTTAAAACGAAAATAATGCAGTAATTAGCAATATGGACCAATAATGTGGGGAAATTAAAAAAAAAAAAAGATTAAAACAATGTTGGAAAATAGGAGAATAGATACCGTGTAACACCCCCAACCCCAAGATAGATAAAAAAATTGTGTTGAAAATATATGAGAATGAAATAAAAATAAAATAATTAAACACTTACATTATACAACAATATAGGATTGTTAGAAAACAGTGTATATTATGTGTTTCGTTGTTGGAATACCATTAAAACATTCAACAGGACTTCCTGGTTGCCTTATATTGTAAACAATTCATGCAGAACCTTGGTAAATTACAGTTATAAAAAAATTAAATACATAAAACAAGGTAGAATTTGATATTGGGGAAGTAATAGTTCTCTCTTTTTGAGAATTTTGAATTCCGTAACAAGTGTATTATGCTAGTGAGCATCGTTCAAAATCGGCGCATTTCATTTGGGCACATTAGTAAAAATTATTTCAAGTGGGAGCCAAAAATCACTTCATTTTGGCACAAAAATATTCATTTTGGGTGCAAAAATATTCATTTGGGCACATTTTTACTTCCGGAATCGGTTTGTATGATATCGATGTGCAACAATTTTAAAGGTGAATGAATAAAAAAATATTTTATGACCTTCAAACGAATACTTCACCATATTTAACCAATGTTGCAATATCATCGGCAGCGCTATGTATTGTAAAATAGATGATTTTATCGCACCCATTTTAATTTTTTATGTTTTTATGACCAACATCTTCAAACATGCAAAGTTTTAAGTCATTTCGTTAACCTACCCTGTGGAGTGAATATGATGTTTTTGCATGGTTTTAAATTGGGTGTTAAAATCTCGATGGTCTGTTGATCATCTGTATGTGTGTCCCCAGTTTTCTTTCCTGTCCTGTACTCGTGTGGTGTCCTTGTTTCTTGGTGTTTCCATTGTCCCTGGATTGTTCGTTTTTTTTTGGACAGACCGTTCGGTTCTCTGCACTTACTCAACTTCACCTTACATGTTTTATGTCTGTTAAATAAGAATGCCCTTGTATATTATAACGCCAACAGTGCATTTGCTTGTGGCCAACAATTTTATAATCAAATAACGAATGGAAAAAATATTCTCATTCCTTATTACATATTTACTTTCCTCTGTCAGATAACGAGAATTGTGATAATTTTATTATTATTCAAGAATTTATCATAAACTCAAAGAGTTTTCAGTGATATCATATGATCTAAAATTTCACATTTTGTCAGTTGTGGCTTATAAAATGAAATGTTTATATTTTCCAAATTGGCTTCAAGTTGTCTTCAAGTAATACTATTTCCTTTTATACGCTATATTGCTTAAAATTAATTCATTGACTATAAATATTTTTCGCACAAATATGTTGATCATCATCATTCTATTTTTATCTACTACACTTTGAAGTTACCATCTCTGATTATGTTTTCTTTGGGAGAGGAACTTGTAAAAGTGCTTTCACTTGTTTTCCAATCCCGCTTTTATGTTCACTATATGTTATATGGATCGTTTTTCTAGGAATAAATATTGTTTAAACTATATTTGCTTTCCAATTTCAACAAAAAACTTTAAAAGCAACAGTTCCACCAGCGTTTTCGGCGCTTTGATTTATTCTAATCAACGTTTTTGTAACAAATAAAACTCGGGAGGAATAGGAAATAAGTTTTTTTTAGGAAATAAGTTTTTTTCATAAATTGTAATTCATTTCAACAAGACTGAACATTTTCATTTGACATATAGTTCATGAAGAGGTTTAAAACTTTAAAAATCTCAAAATGAGCAGAAATTCAAATATTTATAATATCTGACAATTCTTAAATACTAAATGCAGTGTGTATGTTTTATTGTACTTGACAATATAATCGATTTTTTCCTCTTTTTATATGTAGACACTTATGTAGCCAGTCCTATGGACCAGTGATTTGATATATAAAATATGCTCTTAGTGTTCTTTAATCCAAATTTAAAATCGAATCTTTCATGGTCACTATCGACCAAGTGAATCGATGGGATCATTATCAGAGTCTAAACAATAGAAGCGATTCCGATAAAGGAATTATTACTGTCATAAAATCAATAATGTTTACGGTCACAGTAATAATGAATTTTTCATCAATAGCATATATTGACTATCATAATGATCTTGTCGATTCGCATTTGGTCGATAGTGATAGTTACATTTGTTATTTCGAAGTATTATACATGGACGTGTTAACAGTTTCGTGCAAGGGTTTTTACGTAATACATATAGACCATTACCAAAGCAACATGTGCCTAAGACGAAAATACTAAAGATCTAAAACATGGCAATTATACCTTATTTTAGATTACAATGCCTTCAGAAGTTCTTTCTAATTCACAGTTAAACCAAACATATACGAATGCCACAAGAATAATGCCAAGCACTGAGAACCTTCACCAAATCCGGGAGTGTCAGCAGAGATGAAATATCAATAATTTTAAAAAGGTCAATCCTGGATGAGCCCTTCAAGTTTTTGGATTGAAAACATTCAAAATTGAAAAGATAAACATGTTTAAAGTTATAGAAGTCAGCTTCATGAAAAAGTTCGCAGGTAATAATTTGCATTCAGGAAATGAATACTGTTTTACAATAGTCAACGGATTTTTCACAATTCTTTTTATGGATGTTTGACCAATGCTTTAGTGCTGACCCGAAAAAAACACATTTTGTGCGAAAATTTGCTATATCTAACTTTTTGGTAGATTTAGATTAGATAAAACCTATTTATTAGGATTAGACACAAGTTAACACAACTTATACAGTCCTTTCCTTACAAAGAATACACATATTATTTATTTTTGACGACAGCAAAACATAACTGAAAAGTTACAATTTAAAAGAGAAAGAGTAAAAAAGAGGTGTTTGTACTGAAGGTGTATACATAAAAGAAAAATTAAGGTATAAAGTAAAAAGATTATGAGAAAAGAAATAGAATGAAGTGAGATTAAAAGCTGACCAATACACTCAGAAACGTTTTGATTGTTTTATAAATAATCGCACCCTTTCGAAAATAAACGAATTCTGTTCACATGTATAATTATCATTTCCAAACGATGGCGAGTTTCGAATAGACAAGTCAAGATTATTCCAATCTTTCACCGATGAAGGTATAAAAGAGTTTTCATAAGATTTTAATCTACATCTAAATGAGACATCGTTATCTTGATTTCTTAAATTATAATCACTCAGATTAGACGAGATAGGAGGAAGACGCCTGCTGAGGTATAAGTTATTATGCATTCTATAAAACAGTCATTTTCCTCCGATTATAGAGTGTATCCCAACCAGTTTCAAAATAGAGCGCATCTTTGTTCGCAAATTTTGGAAGGCCTGTAACAATCCTTGCCGCTTCGAGTTGTACTTTTTCTAGTTTTTCTATATCTTGTTGTGAACACCCATCCCATACTACACATGCATATTCAATTATTGGTCTGATAAATGTCATATATATATATTGGACAATACCTAAGATTAGCTAAATTTCGAAGAACATTCACTTTTTAAAGCTGATTGCACTATAATATCGATATGTTTTTTCCAGCTTGCATCTGATGAAAAGGTAATTCCTCAGTGTTTATGATGTTTTACAATTTTAACACTTTCATTGTCAAATAAAATATTAATGTCTTGTACTTGAGAGTTTGAAATAATTAAAGCTTTCGTTTTCTTTGGATTAAAATCTACCAACCATGTTCTAGCACACTGACTAAGTGTACGAAGATTCCTATTTATATGTGATCGCATTAATTGATAATTATCCCCAGAGTACGAAATTGAAATATCGTCCGCAAATAATCTTGCTAAATTATTAAGATTATCATTAATGTATAACAAAAACAATAATGGCCAAGTACAGACCCTTGTGGGACACCAGCTTTAACTGTGCCAGTTAATTAAATTTCATTTTCAACAAAAACTGCTGCATGGAGTTCTGTTATCAATATAATTTTCAAACAATTTGAGTAAGTCCCCTGTGATCCCGTACGAATTCAATTTTGTTATTAACCCCCTATGCCAAACTCTATTGAAAGCCTTGGAAATATCACAAAAGATCAAGACGGTCGATTTTCAATCAAGGTTTTGGCATATCGTATGAAAAATTTCAATTCATTGGAAAACAGTTGAATGTTCCTTTAGAAAGCCTGACTGGTATTCATATAATAATAATTTATTAGAAATTATATAGTTAAAACATATTTATAAACTACGCGTTCGAATACTTTTGCAACACAACTCAACAGTGAAATAGGTCTATAATTACCCGGATTACTTTTGTCATCTTTCTTAAAAATTGGCATTACACTTGCAAATTTCCAGTTTGATGGAAATTTACCTGATCTTAATGAAAAATTGAAAATATATGTTAGAGGTTTGCAAATTGTATGTAACTTTTTGGTCAAAGTAAGGAACATTTCCTTCGTGTAAAACCCTGTCCATAGCTGATTTTGGATTTTGTTTTCTATGTCAGCTTTTTTTATCTTCATAATGTTTGATTCGATCAGCACTGTAGTTGAACTGGCCATCGACCATATCTGCTGAAAGAAGTATGGCCAGTAAGACGTGGATTTTGTTCCTATGTTGGGTCAGTTTCAGGATATATTAAAATGATGTCAAAAATCATGTAAGGTGGTCTCTGGTAGGTCTACTTCATAGAGGTAAAATTGTAATATATGCCACCCTTGTATGTTTTCTGACTTATCAGCAGTCGAACATGGCTTTAAATAGCCTTTTGGTCTATTCTAACTATTTAACAGTATTTGAGAAGAAGGCACTACCCAAAGGACACCGAGAACCAAAAGCATTTTTTTGTAGCGAATGTGTAAACATTTGCCCTTTCAAATGGCAGTTAGTTTCTTTGGGTTCCGGAGGTCCTTTGCAACCAATTTTAACAGAACCATAAAAAAATTGACAAATCTGTCAAAATTAAATTCAAGTGGCAAGTTCAGTGGCTGAATATTTTATAGAAATGTATAAAAATGTATTTGAATTAATTTTGTTCAGATAGTGTATTTAACAGATGACTTGTTAATTCAGTTTTCGAGAAGATGTGATGCATTCACAAAATAAGTATGCTGAATGAAATAAATTCTCGGGAAAATGGCCATACCTCTTTAATTTACAGGAAATTCGGTATTGTATAATCTTTTGTGAATGTTCTACAAGTTATTTGTCAGTAACCTGTGTAACAAATTCCAACGTTTCACTGGAGTTCACAATGTGAGTGCCTTGGTTTTGAGTGTTGTGATTTTTATTGTTGTGCTTTATATCTGCCTAATATTTTCTGTGTCTAACGTCATTGTTTTCAGTGTCCTCGTTTTGGCCATGTCTTTGGACTTCGATTTTTGTTAATACCGCTCCTTTGTTCCTTCGGTGTTTCTGACTTGTATAATGTGAAGAATGTGTTTTGAGGTAGTGAATACTAGTATTATATAAAAACGAATTTTGTAAAATATGCCCTTTTTATTTAGACATATTACAAGATTTAGCAAATCTTCTGCATGGAACAACATCAAAGAAGTACATGCACCCATATGATGATGCATACAATAAAGCTCATTGTTTAGTAATCCAAACATTTCGTGTGCTTGCAGTTAGCAATGAATTGACCGTCAAAACAATGTGTATTTAAAGCATGAAAGTTTTCCAATAAATCCATACACATATATGTATCAACCTTTTAACGCAGTAAATTTCAAATAAAAATATTTACATTACAAGCGGAATAATCTCTGAAGGATTTAACAATAGAGTTATAATTCTCCTTTGTGGTAACATCGATTAAATGTATAGAAAATTGAATAGAAAGTTTTTTCTAAATAAATCGGATTAATTACTTTAATACAATCCAAAATCTTTGATTAAAAAGTGCAGATGTTTTTTAGTGTGTTATCACGTAATAAACTGCAACGACACGAAAGTGATCTAGCTGCAAAATGTTACTGGATTTATTATGACACTTTCAGAGGATCATGACGGACTCTTAGTGGTGTATATAATGTTCTTAAAGTGATGAATGTATCCGTATAATACCTACAGCAACGTCATTGAAGTTTTTATCTTTTTACGTGGGTGGAACTGAAAACAAAAATGAATTCTACATTGCCTATCAAAAAGCTATCAATGGTGCCATTTTTGTCACATATTCAGAAAGGAAAACAGACAAAAGTTACATTTGAATCTCTTCCGAAACCAAAATTATCTCCTCGTTATTTTTTCGATGAACATGTACACTCTTATAAAGAGAAAAAAATTAGTAAAAATAAACCAGTACCAAGCTTACGACCATCTACGAAATCTTTGCAAACAACGCCATTGAACGCACAAGATGATGCCATCACCACTATGGCGACAATTAATACTCACCTGGAAATTCCGAGGGACGAAGACGATTATGATCTCGAATATACTCCATATGAATATGACAACCTGTTTGGGCAAAGACCACAGACATCATATTTGTCAATACCATTTGCAAATAGGAATAGAGCGTTGGAGAGTATTGCTGAATGCCGAACCCCAAGTTCGTCGTCTGCATCGTCACGTGGTGGGGACATTTCACCAGATTATAATCAAATTTTGGATATTAAACGTGAGAAATATATGCCTGATTATGAACAGGAAAATGTCGTCAAGTCTGCACCCTTATACAATTCACGAATAGGTATTCTTCCGAAGATAAAGCAAGAGTCTGTTAATGTTACACCAGTTAAGGTTAAATCAGTGCTTTCATTACGCCATAATGAGCGCCTTCCAAGCATATCAAGTACGCTTCAACGTCTCGAGTCGACAGAAACATTTTTAGCTCAATCTCGATTATTGAACCAGAGTAGATCGGACTCAGTCGAGAGTATAAGGACACCTTCCACTTCAAGACATTTGCTCTGGTCACGAGGTTCAATTCTGTCAGACGGTGGATTTCCGAAAAACAGATCCGACACAAGCATAACCAGGATTTCCCATCAATCGGAACCTACTCCAACTATTCCGAATGACTTCCCAAAAAGTGGAAAACATAGGAAGAAAGTACGAAAACACAGACGGAAAGCTGCAACTAAAGTTTGTGTTCCGTATAAATCATTCTTGGATAGTGTCATTGGGAAACAGGACGAAAATAACCAGATGAGTACTAAGTCTTTTATAAAAAGTGCTAATTTTACACTATACTTTCCGTCAATACACAAAAAGTGCACAATATCACCAATCAAGAAGGAAGGTAAATGGTGTTCGAAAAAACTTGAAAAATGACGTGGTGCACTTTTTTTCTCAGTCACTGAAATATTTAGTTTTATTTATTAAGTTTATTGTTTTCGAATTAGACTTATTAAAAGTACATATAATTGTTTGTACTTGTTGCCACTGCATCAAGGATGTAGAGACCAGGTTTTTGATTTTGATAAGCATGCAAACTTGAACAAAAGAACAGGATCCCCGTAAATGAAGGAAACATAACACATGTAGTCGGAATGGACCCTAACGAAAACGTTATGTCAAGTAATGACTGAAATCTAATTTTTTATTTGATAAAAAAATTGGCATGCATATCATATCCAGGAGACTTTCCCTTTCCTACGTCTTAAACTTCTAATGGTCAGTCCTTCAATTGACGAAACTGCTTAAATATTAAGTCATTAACATATGACCATTACTGCATTCGATGCATATCGTGTTGTACTAATTAAGCTCAAACATAACTGATAAAGTCTCGCGGAATTAAAAGCATTATATTATATAGCGTTGCAACCTGGTATTAAATATCTATGTAAAGGTTTCAATGAACAAGCCACCTTTCACCCTCTAAATTTTCATGATTTGGTAGATTGATGCAATTTTACGACCACCTTTAATCAGTTTGTCACCTTTGTCTTTACATTGACCTTGATATCTCTTCACTTGCATCACAGGGGTGACTGGTTATTCTCCCCGTTTTCAAATAAAGAGTTGGAGTTAACATATGTGTTATGGTCTCATGTTCATTTACTCCATATCCTTTCGTAAAATATTGCTTATGAATAAGCCTTTTTTCTGTTCCTCTTTATTTATTACGTTTTTGTATCGTCATAAACTTGCTCAGATTTATGCGATGAAAAAGAAAGTACACTGCACATGCTGCAGTGTACTTTAAGCAAAATACAAAAGGACAGGGCTTCAAAATTTACAAAAGATTTTTACAAATCTAAATTTCGGATTCTTAAATTCGGATTTAATAACAACAATAAAAGCGTTGTTCCTTTGCTTGTTTTTTACCATGTCATTGTAGAGACTTTGTCTCATTTCATTCACCATTAATATGGTGCAAGTTTTTGTATCCTCAGTAGATACGAATTAACATATGACATTGGGATTTTCTTTTGTTCTCAGCTATGCTATAACTACCCCAGTTATACTGTACAGGTCATGGTCCGTGACATGCAGTGCACTTTAAATGATTGATCAATAACAAAAGTTCAATATTTTCATCAATAAAAAATATCGTAACAGTCAGGGCACGACCATTTCATGAGTTTTTTTTTNGGGGGGGCTGCATTTTTTTTTTGCTGAAAAAATGTGAAAATAAATATTCTAGCCTCTGGTTCGCTGAAATTAATATACTAGTATATTCTGGCAGCAAGATTCCCTTACAGTATGGTAAGAATAAACAAATAGTCTTGCCCTCAAGTGTTCTGACCCTCAAATTTTCGAATAAGTATTCTGGCTCGACAAAATTTGCCAGGCCTTCCTCCTCAGAACATTAACTGGTCGCCCCTAAGTAGTCCGAAATTTGTAGTGTCAGGATGATGGCAGGAAAGTACAAGCCACGCCTCCAAAAAAGCTGTTTCCCATTAATCGGGTAGTAACACCGGCTCAACAGCTTTATGACAGCCCTGAGCCAATATATGTGGAGCCCGGAGCCCAGTGAATGAGTGAGTGGAGCCTGGAGTCCTATTGTTGGAGACTAAAGCCCTAGTATTTGAGCCTGTAGCCCTTGTGTTGGGGCCCGGATCCCAACATCCAAGAAAGCTTGAGACCGTAGCCTTGGGCCTGTATTGGATTATAAAATCGTGCAAACTACCCCGCAAAATATGTACTTTAAACCCTCCCTGCCCCAGTGACCACGTTTCTGCGTTATAACTTCCCAAATCCCGCTAAAAATCTCTTGAATGAGGATAAACTCCTAAGGGTGTCGGGGTAGTGAATACAAACTCTAAAGAAAAAATGGACCGGATGATGGATTACGATTAATGATACCGATCCTGAAAAGATAAGAATATTTTGAAAATTTGATACGCTGATATGTACTTCTCCTGAAAATACAAAACCGATAAAAAGTGAAATGTCTTGATATTTCTCGAGCAAAATTATCTCAAGAGTAAATGTATACCAGTGATGACCATTTTATACCGGAAAGCGAGAGAGAGGGGTGCATGCAAAAAAACCTTCAACTAACACTTGATTATTCGAAAGTTTAAACAAAATATGTCCTACCTTTTCAGTCTGAATAATATAAGAATTATCCTCTGTTAAGTAATTATTCATAAAAATTAAAGTCAATGTCAACCGAAAAATGAATAATAAATGCATGTCTAGTAACTTCATTGTGACAAAAGTATTGATAACTTTATAAACATTAATTCAGTTTCTATCCGGTAAAGAAAAATATGAAATCCCTAGATACCTTCTTTCTTGAGCCAAGGTCCAGTCCAAAAGTGCTGTGGAAGTTTATACACATGTATTTTCCCGGCTGATTATGTCATGTGTTAAAATATTTATTGACCAATCAAATCGTGATATGTTAGTTAACCTGCACAGCTGGAGTGACCTGTTGACCCGACCTCCGACATCGGTCGGGTCAAATAAGGTCACTCAGGCTGTGCAGGATGACTTGACTGTTCAATAACAATAACGTATTGCATGGTTTCTCCGCATCTACGTACATTTAACTTGCATCGTGTTGATAAGAAAACTTGTAGATACAATGTTTATGTTATGTTCATGTAGTACAAAAATAATATTTTTGGTATTGAAGTCACCACAAATGCTCTTTGAATCAAATTCTAAACATGTATATTGGCAAACAAACGCAAACGAAAAGTGTAGAAGAAACAAAAAGGAAATTGCAGGCAAAGGAACATTTCGACAAAGAGAAAATGCAAATAAAAAGCAACAAAACATGATGGCTAAATGAATAAATACAAGCAAATTTTATCAAAAGTGTAATAACTCAAACTGGTGATATGACATTTAAACTTGTAGTAGAGATCTTGTCATAGTGTACATAATTAAATTCTATTAAGATATGCTATATTTGATTTTACTGATTATTCGGATTTCGTTTGGTTCTATGCATTTTAAACATTTTTTTAATATGGATTTCCTTTGTTTTGGTTCTAGTGCTGCTGATGAGGAATTAATTTCCGAAATGGCCATACAGCTCATTAAAATTATTGCAGTTGGAGTTAACATATGTGTTATGGTCTCATGTTCATTTACTCCATATTCTTTCGTAAAATATGCGAAATAATTTTTTTTTGAAAACCAGCAGTTCACACCTTTGTTTTTGGTCTTTGACCTTTAACACACACAGAAGAAAAATAACAAAAATACCCAAGTTGCAAAATAAACAGCAAATTTTGTTAAAGAGGTTCGCTCCTCATGTTTTGTGATTTCTGTCAGATTTTCGGAATCCTCGGGTTTTATCCATTTCAAAGCATTATAATTTTTTGCCCATTGACCCCCTTGTTTTTTTCAATAATTTCATTTTATACATCTTTGAGAGAATTCTGTAAAAATTTCATTGAATTCTATTTATTCTGTCACATTCATTCATGGTCAAACTTTGTTAATGTTAATCCTATGAAAAATCAGAGGAGTTCAGTTTCCCGCCAAATTTTCAATCACTTAAATCTCAAANACGAGATCATCAACCTATCAATTTTTTTCACTTAAATTACTTCTTTTTAAATTTTCTCACTAAAAATCATGTTTATTTGAAATCCTATTTATTTTCAAATGGAGTAGCGAACCCCCTTAATATGCTGTACACTTTTTTCAAAGAGTTACGTCTCATCAACAGCACAAGAAGCAAATAATAAAGCCAAAATCCAAATGTAATAAAAAAACAGAAGTACTCATTACCAAAAATATCAAAATAGGATCGAATAAATCGAAATTATAAAATTCCATCTCTCCTTTTTCTATTTTAGTGAAATCGGCCATTTTTTGAAAAAGCATCGGCATATTGATGACCAATAACGAACGGATAATGTGAATATGTAGGCTAAAGGAAAATCCAAAAGTAAGAAAAATAGTTTGATGGAATGTTCAGGCTTATGGATATCTGCAAAATATAATGTGTCAAAAAGAGAAGTCAAAACATTGTTTAGACGGTAACAGATTTTCTGTCTTGCAAGAACTCCTCTTGACCTTTTGTAAAACAAGCATAATCAAATCAAATCAAATAACTTTTATGGATTTCAAACTTGTTTTGATTAATGGACTTCCAAAAGTGTTGGTTTGATCTGCACTTATGAGACATAAGTTGTCGAAATGCGCATATGCAGAAAATAAATTAACCATTACTTCGGTATTTTGTTATTAATTAATTACAAATCTAGGTCATACAATTGATACCTAAATAAAACATGCATAAACTGTTAATAAATAAAGAATATACCAAAGACACAGTAGTATTAAACATAGCAATCAGAGAGAATAGACAATTATTACGAAAACAACTCAAGAAGCAAAAACCAATACCATCTTTCCATTTGCTGTTGTTACACATTTATGTATACATATTTCTTCCATTATTATTTGGCCTTCGATGTTGCAAAATATATCGTTTCATATAAATAACAATGTGTTATACATAGTTCATTGTCCAAACACGTGACAATCAGTAAAATTCCAATAATTTTTTGACATATGTAGTCATCATTTTATCGATCAACAACGAATTCAGCCCTGAATAATGAGGGTTTCAGAAAAAGAGAGTATGTGTCGGTTACAGGTTCCTTTCTGTCTTTGTTTGGCATGAATTCTGAACGAAACTTGGAAAATAATTTCACCTGAAAATGTTGGTTTCAAACCCTAGGAGTTTTCTCTGGATCCGTGAATATTAATCTGGTAGTTTTTTACGAAAATCTGCATCAGTTATTTTAGTTTAATAAACTATTTCAATTTCCTGTATGTGATCAAAGGTTGCAAATTTGTAATCAGATCAAAGAGGATAAATTGTTCAATAAAGTTGTTCCGACAACGAAGCCATAGCAATTATTAAAAGTCTTATACTATTATACATATTTAAAGTTAACTATGGAAATTAAAGCATTAATCAACATTCTACAGTTTGATTCAAAGTAGAAAATTTGATAACATTACAAATTGCTCTGTAACATTCCATGATCATAATCAGGGTTGCCTTCACGCAAAGTTATGGTGCTCTGGTTTCATTTTAGTATTTTTAACAGCAGGAAGTTTTTCCATTCTGTTCATCCATGCTTTAAGATGGGGAAAATTTTCGCTAGTGATATCGGTTTCCGGTGCAACTATTGATATGCATCCAATTCTTTCAAACCAAGGCCAGATCATAAAATCTACCATACACAGCTTGTCTCCTGTAAAAGAAAATATCAATTTTCATATTTTAAAATCAAGATATCATTGATCAATTTCAAATGAACGTTTTGATTTTAAAAGCAATAATTCATTTTGTTATGTGTTTATTTATTTTTTTTGAAGGTACATATTAAGGATAAACAAAATATCTTACTCTTGTGATATTCTCTAATGTAATAACTTCTGAAAATATATGTTGTTTCATTATTGAATATGATATAGGTTTTTCCCACGTATTTGTAGATATTTTGTCTCGTTTGCTTTTACTCAATATCCCTTCAGTGCTTATTATACAATATACATTTGATGACTTAGCCTTAATTATTTAACTAGGAAACAAAACCTCAAAAGGATAACATCCAACACAAGAAAAAATTCGTGATGTCAGATAAATATTTTCTTTCGTGCATGAAGTGTCCTTCTTTTGTGTGAATTAAGGTAATGTAAGGTAATCTTTGGAGAAGGAATCATTGAAAAGTCAAATTGTCCCACTCCCCTTTCATTGTGTATTCTATCATGCACACCTGTATATGATATAGTGTTTTCCTCTGTGTAAAGAGTCATCAAAAACCTGGAAGAAGTTTGCGAGGTGTTGCGCTTTCAAAAACAGTTTGGAAAGGCAAAGAGGAGGATTCCTATTTCCCCATATTTCTTACGTTGTGGGCTGGGGTGAGGGGGATAATAAAACATTGAATTTACATACCACCGAAGAAATCGCCCCTTTTTTCTAAAGCCGTCTCGTAACGTAACATCTCACGGAGATAATTCTTCAATGTAATAGTAATATTTTACGAAAGGATATCGAGTAAATGAACATGAGACCATAACACATATGTAAACTCCAACTGCAATAATTTAATGAGCTGTATGGCCAAATCTTCCTTCAGCTATTGACTTTGGAACCTCATAAAATAGAGATATTACCTGCAAAATAGTAACAAAAAAGCTATTGTGTACATGCAGTTCATATCAATTCCTGCCATTTAACTGATTAATTGGGCTATGCAATTTTTTTTCTCAAGGTCCGGCTTCGTCTGCGAAAAAGTGGCTGTGTCAAGACATTTTCACATTAATGTTCCAACAATTTCTTTTTATTATGCAGCTGTAAAATAGAATTGAAAAACTGATAAAAGCATGAAGTGTTTGTTCAAATAGCAGGTAATTAAGCCCAGATAAATGAAAAAAATGTCTTAAATGTGAATATTGAATAGGATTTTAAACAATTAAATCCAAGAAACCATAAGAATGAAAGAAGCCCGGTCGCATCAAATTTTAAATTAAAGGCTCCGATACTGAGCATGTATTGCTCAACTCACAACATCATGAAAATGTTCCCCTCTGGGCCTCTTCACAAATCTGAAGGAAATAATCAATCCTGGTACAAGACCTATTATTATACCTCATTCCATTTGAATAAGCTACAATGGTTTCAGAAAATCAAAATGATGTTTCCCATATAATCCAATTTTAAACTGATTTGATCTGAACTGAAGAGACATACGTTGTCGAAATACGCATACGCAGAAAATAAATTAACAGTAACTTCGGTATTTTAGTTATTGATATTAAAGCACTGTAGGGCTTTAACTTATTATTATCAGAAGCATGCAACATAAGATGTGAACGTATTCAATGTTATTTAGCAAAAAAAAATCTGAATTATAAGACATTTTACTTATATAACGGATCAATAACCGTAGTTGTTTCAATTGTATACATTTTCCTTAAGTTTTCCTTAAGTTAAAGTTCATTTAGATTTTTCTTCTTCCTTTGAGCACTTCTTTAAATAATGTCAAAGTTACCCAAATGATGTCAAAATTATCCCCAATTGCAATCTTGACATCAAGTATAATTGTAGAGTATTATACTCCCACAACAAAAATTCGATGTCGTCTCTTTTTACTTTTTAGAATCCACTGAGGATATCCTTTGTGGATCCCAGACACCACTCTCGCCAAGTTAAGTATGCATCGTTTTCTGAAGTGTAAGATTTGCAATGACTATTTAAGATGTGAAATAATAAAATCTAAATTGTGCAAACTGTTCGGGAAAACGGAAAATTGCAAAAACAGTTCTTTCGGGTATATGAGCTACATCTTTTTGAATATTTATATTTCGACTTGAAAGATCATTCCTTGAAACAAGACTACAGCCTAATTAAATGTACCGTTTATTATGCAACCTGCGTATTTTAATCTCCGGAAGAATACTAACAGTATACAAAATATGTTTACCAATAATAATCTTGTACAGAATGGTACATAACACAGGAAAATGTTTGATTGTGCAATCACGTAAATGAATAACTTACTTTGGAAAAGGTTTCCGACAACATTTTATCCTCTGCCCTTTTATAAGGGTCAGACGGAGTTAACTTTGGTTCCGGATACATTTCATCTAAATAATCGTTACAAACACTTGACTCGTATATAACACGACCATCCCTCTCCAAAGTAGGCACCAATCCTGCAGGATATCTTTCTCTTAACCATTTAGGTTTCTGTTTCAAATTCACATTTACAAGTTCATGGCTAAAATAAGATGTTGGACTGACATGGTTATACTGAGAATTACACTGTACAGTTTCTACTGAATGCTACTAATATTTATATCACAGAGTAAATATATTTCACCTTTCTACAGCAATGACCAGTTGCATGGTATAACAACGAAACAATTACAGACACCATATAGCACCAAACATGACATTTTGGAATCCCAGAGCCATCTAGGTGTGAAATCGGTATGGTTTTCTTCAGACGCAACTGCATATCAAATATCAAGTGCCTAGGACTACTTATACAGGCTGTACAAATTGCTTGCTAAAAACTTAAAGTGATCGTTCATGTGTGACTAACGGGCCAGGGCCATTAACTAAGTAGGGATTTGAGTTGTACCCATACTAATACAACTTTACATCAAAAACTACAGACCTACAACTAACATAAGCTTGTTAATTCACAATAGTTCGCAATTGTTGACATCGCCGCCGGAAACGCTATTCCTAAGTCTCGCTTCCGCGACTTTTTCACCGCGGGCGAGAAAACAAAACAGTAAATTTCTATAAAACGCACGGTACAACCACATGAACCAGTTAACTACTTCTTTAGAGATATAAGGAGGAAAGTTCCTACATTAACTGGTCGCCCTAACCAGTTGACTTACCAGTATAATGTATAAGTCTCTAAACTTTAGACAAAAAAATAAAAATACAACCTGAAAACTAAAAATAAAGCCGGATGAGACACAAAGTTGGAAATTACCAACTTCTCATATACACAAAATGAACAACAACAAAAAAAAAAAAAAAAAAAAAAAAAAAAAAAAAAAAAAAAAAAAAAAAAAAAAAAAAAAAAAACAAAGACAAAAAACAAAAACTTGTGTCTTTCATAGAAGAAACATGATGATCTATAACGACAGAGAACATCTTGCACAAATACGGCATCGCCATATGCAGCAGCTGTACTTCTCAATGCTATAGCGTTTATAAATTCAATGTTTTCCTTAAACTGTATCACAATTATCTTAACGGCATTTCATTGTGCTTTATCTTAACCTGAACGGCATATCATGTCCTGTAGTATCATTCTTCTCGTTTAATTCATGTACTCCCGAAAAGTCTTCTACTTTTCGTCCGATACATCCACAACGTATCTTTGTACTGCAAGATCTATAATTTCACAGCATGTTCTTCTTTGAATCAGTCAGATAGATCTCATATACTCATTGTAAGGGCGATAAAGATGTGTTTAGTTTGTCCCGATCAAATAAGACCAAATTGAAATCTTTTTTGATCTAAACAAACTTAACTTGTCTGGATCGTTCCTGAACGCAATCAACAAGTGGATCTTACTTGATCTTAAAATGCATTAACACGTCTTGATCATCTTTTAATTCAATTATCATGAAAACCATTATATTAAAATCTTGCATTGTCTTAGCAAAATTGTGTTAAGACTGTCAAGATCGTTTTTAGATCAAAATAGCCATACAAGTTCATAACATATCTGCTAGTGTTTATTTGTTACACAGTCCCGATAGGAAAAAATGAAAGGATATGGAGTGAATATACGTGTGACAAAAACGCACACCATACATAGAGAACTCCAGTTTATCAAGGACAGGGCTTTTATATCTTGACAAAAATTATATCAAGGTCACTCCCTTACTCCCAACCCGCCATGGAGTGCCAACTTGGGTGATGCTCAGGGTTATCCAGCTGAAAGCACCGGGGTTACAAGAAGAGAATAAAAATGTTGAGCAACATCGATCGCAACTAAAATATGTCATTGAAGCAACACATGTCGGCAGCGAAAGTAAAATCGGGCAATGTATGCCTTCAAATATTTGTCATTAAGTAGCCCGACGAAAGACATAAATAAGGACAAAAACAACATCGATAGACGACACGGGGCACATCGAAAAGATGTAGGCAAACCGATAGTCTGAGTTTCATTTATATACTCATGGCTTATTTTACTGTACCCCATCATGTGCACATATTTACGTTTTTAAATTGTAACTTAAACTTTAGTAATATTCACAGTATTTAGTACTTTGGCATTTATTTACTCTTTTGTATGTTCTTGCCTACATATATATATACTCACGGTATCCCTTTGTACTGTAGTACCAGTCTGGTCCTTTGAGCATACGGGCAAAATCTCATACTGTATATCCTCATTACACCAGGTGTTAAAGGTGGGCATGTCGAATCTGAAATGATTATACACCTATACAACAGTATTCAACATGAGCGAGTTTTAGAGATACATATTTTTGAATAATCGGTAATTTGTATGAATTTCCTTTGATCTACATAGACTGATTAAGCACAGTATCACGAAATTATTGGGTCACTGTGAAGGTGTTGCGTGCGGGTTGCTAAGCTGACGTCATGTTTTGCACTATTTGTCGTGTTCATACGCGTGAAGCCGCTCTTACACTACATCGTATAGCACAAACGTATGAGGAACGGATGAAAATCATTTTTGTACGGTGGTAGATAATTTTGTTCGTTCACGAATTACAGTGAAATGTTTGTCTTTTGTCTTTTTATCGTTTTGTTATGTACATTTCCCTAGTAGATAGAGGCATGTGATTGTAATTTTTGGCCATTGTAAGTGTTATCTTTGCTATATTTAACCTGTGTCTTTTGACTGCTCAACAACTTATTTTACACAGATAATTATTACAGCGTGCTTGAAATATTAATTTCATTTTCCCAAAATTTCACCGAATAGAAAAAAGCAAGTGAGTGACCTAAGAAAAGAACTGTCGTGTCACAGATAACCTTCTTCACTGACAACCCAAGGCGAAAATTCCAGACGGCGAGAAAACGGACATTTTTTTTAAAATTTTGATGTTTTGGGTATATTTCAGAAAAAATGTTACAATATAAACGCTGCACAAGTCTTGCAATTACTAAATTAAAGAGGCAACTTTCAAGGGTAAGTGTATAAAACTTCTATTGGATGATAATATAATAAGCAATCGTTGTAAATTCGTTTTAAGCAAAATAAAAATGGCCACATTTTAAAAGGTAAAGAAAGGACAAAATATACAAAGTAGAAGAAAAGAACAGAAAGTATGACTCAAATTATCGGCCTTTTGCAACTAGATAAATTCTGTTATTCTTCCGTGGTTTAAGTTTCTCTCGTTCTGGCAGGACCATAATTTTGGTTTCCCGTCTGGTTGCCACATAGTTGAAGCCATTAGGTCGAAAATACGGGCATTTCCTTCTTTTCTTTTAATATTGTGGCCTGCTTTGACGATTCTTATTTTTTATTACATGTTAATTTTGGCCGTTGCACAACATATATTTTTATTAATTCATTTTATTCGGTGCTCGTCCGGTTGGTTTCCGCTGTAAATCCGGAACTCGAACGGTTTGTCCGTTATCTCTTCGGTAAAAGTCCGTTTCACCGATTTAATCTACCGTACATGAACGGATACAAGACGGAAAAGTACGGAATGAATAACGTATATACAACGCATGACAACTGAACAAAACGTAAACCTACCGTACATTCACCGGACATTTTGTGCGGTATATGTCCGTTCCAAGTTTTGAACATGTTCAAAATTTTCTCCGTACAAAACGGACATCACCCTACTTGCACCGTATTCACCGGATAAAGAACGGACGACAAACGTATATGAATATTGAGACGAACGGATATAATCTATTTCGGCGTTCGTTCGTCTAGTGTAACAGGGGTTTAAGACGTTGAATGAAGAATGCATATAAATTAATGCAATAGACAATAGATTAACTGTGCTTTAATAAAAAGTTCAGTTTATTTTAATTTATTTCAGAGTTCTGTTATTCGTTTTGTTAATTACCGATAAAAGAAATATTGCAAATTTTGTTTTTGATACGGACTTTATCATGGCGTAACGCATCAAGCTCGCCCTAGCGGGCTTACTTGTAGCAGGCTCACCTGATACTGGCTGTGATAAAACAAATTGTCCTATATTCCATATTTATATACAACCGACAAAAAAAAAAAAAAAAAAAAAAAAAAAAAAAAAAAAAAAAAAAAAAAAAAAAAAAAACTATTGGCTTTTAGTAAATACAGGTAAGTCGATTAGAGTGCAGTATAAGTGAAGGAAGACTACCCACTATCCAAAATTTTTTTTTATCTTTGATCTGTGTACTTTCAAATTTATCGTTCGTCTAATGGATTTTGTTGACTGTCTACTCTCCAAATCCATATATTTCTGAAATTTCTTGTCACTTTTATTAAGTTGCTTGAAAGGTTTTAAAAGAGAAAACATATTTTGATCATGTAAATAGTGACCATAACCATTTTTTCAATAATCAACACTGGCAAAATCTAGAGTTGATGACATCGAGGACGGACGCATCTTTCTAAATTGACGTATAATTTTTCATTATACATTGTTCAAGGGGAAAACCGTTATATTGGTGTTTCAGCGAATCTAATTTCGAGCATCAGCGAGAGATTAAATTTTCAAAGTCCCAGTACATGATTAATTTGGACAAAAAAAAACACTATTTCTCGCATAAATTTTGTAAGTTCTCACATGATAGAGGGCAGAATTTTCTCTTCTGATGTGGCTAACAAGTGCGTGAATTCTGATCTTCATTGCTGTCCGTGTCAATGAAGTCACAATACACAATTGATGATTGATGTTTTCAAAGGAATGAAAGTTTCAAAAGCCGAATGAGAAGCAAAACAACAAGTATTTACATGTTTGAAGTACTAAGAATTCAGAAATATTCAGTTTTCCTCATCAATCAGTAAATGAAATGGAGAATTTGGCTGTACTACATGTTTTTCTCACAGTAAAGAAATCATTTGCGCATTTCCTATAACGTTTCCTAGTATTGTTGCTGGTTGACGATTAATGCGACGTCACGAAAGAATCGAGATTCAAAGTGGGTTGTTCTTGGGAATGAAACCAGTTTGTTTGCGCATGCCTGTGATAAAAACGTTGTGATTTCTTAAGAGGAAAAAAACTGAAAAAAATGACTTTTCAATTGTTTAAAAAACAGTATGATTTCATCCAGATGAAGTTGATTATGAAAATGGACTTCAGTGTGTATCTAGTAACTATTTATTATGTGGAAATGTGATATTTTGAGTTTTTCTACAACAAAGCACGTCGGAGAATGACTACTGTTCAGTACTGTTCAGTACATTAGTACACTAGTATTTGGTTTGTTTACACCTTTTGTTTACATAACTGTCGGCCATATCGATTCACCAAAATATGTTATTTAGTTGATACCTCCTATACCTCCTTTACTTATACAGTTTATAACACAGTTACAAACATGGCAAAGAATAATGTAACGACAGAAATGAGCTCTTTTAACATGTCTGTAAATAATGATAGTACTTGTGTCAACACACCCGAAACAAGTCGTCTACGGCGAGAGAGTAAACCATCTCCCCTTGAACGTGAAGAAATTAAAAAGCAACATATTATGACATCTCTCTCTCCTACTCGCCTAACGTCACCCACCAAGGAAGGTTTATCTACAGAAATTCCCAATACAGACCAACAACATTCAACATTACATACTACCTTCGTATTACACCCAAATGACTTGGCCAACATAGTTCTGCAGCTAAAATCGGCCTTCAGAGAGGAGTTCTCGCAATGTACATTTCGACATGTCGAAATGTACATTGATAGTAGAATAGGAAATTGACGATAGATATATGTTATATTAGTACAAAATAGCAAAAATAAATGGCCAATATTGCAAAATGGATTAAATATTATAAAAAGGGGGATGGACCATAGGGGCCCAATACAGGGTCCTGTCCTCAAGCACCTGTGGGCCACTCTCATTACTTCTTAGATCAAACGGGCGTAACTTAATTTTTCAAATGGGTATAAGTATTGAACAAAATACCGTTTGAGAGTTGGCCTCTTTGTATCTTGCCTTAGACACTATCCTAAAGTAAGATTTTCTGCAATTGAAACCTTTTTTGTCTATTGGATATTTTTTTCACGAAATAAAATAACTGCTTTTAAAGTAATTTTGTTCGTCCGGATTATGGGTCAATACGGACTTCTAAACACGAAATATTGTGCCTTTATTGATACTACCCGTAAATCACAGAAAGATCATGTCACCGAGGAATATTACAATAGTCATAGTACAATTTACCGACTGCTTGACTGTCCTGTCAAATTGTCACTTTTGTTGATTGCAATTCAATACTTTTAATAATAAGCGGTATAGAAACAAATCCCGGTCCAGTCGACGATGATCAAAGGAGCACAATTTCGTCTGAATCCGATGTATCTAATATTTCTAGTATTCGTTTTTACACTTGAATCTGCAAAGTCTAGTTCCTAAACTTGACTTAATTGCTGCAGAATATAAAGATTTTTCTATTTTATCATTTACCGAAACGTGGTTAAACTGTAACACGACAGACGAGTCAATAACTTTGACCAATTTTCATAATCCATTTAGACGTTACAGGGGGGATAACAAGGGCGGGGTGGGTCATTGTGTATGTCCGTGACAGTATTAATGCAGTCAGACATAGTGATCTAGAAACAATAGGAATTGAAGTTATCTGGGTACAAATGATTACCAGTCGTACTGTATGGAACATTTTATGTCCCTCCAAATAGTAATATGGAGATATGGAACAAAATACAAAGATCAATAGAATCAGCTGTGAATGATAACAGTGTTGATTACGTTTTGATCACTGGGGATTTTAACGATAACCAGTTTAATTCTAACAGTAAAATGAAACAAATTTGTATTAATTATAGCTTAGATCAACTAATTGAGGATCCGACAAACTTCACCGAACCCTCTTCTACCCTGATAGACCTGATTATAACTAACTGTCCAAATTTTGTACCGTACACCGGTGTTGGGCCTCGTTTGCTTGATCAAATTCGTTACCATTGTCCTGTTGTTGGTTACATTAGTGCTCCTAAACCTGTCTTAAAATCTTTTAAACGTAAAATTTGGTTATATAATCAAGGCGATTTTGACAAATTTAGACAACTTTTAGCCGAAACAAACTGGGATGATATTTTTTCTACGGATGACCTCGACTTAATTGTCTCTGACATAAGTAATATTAATACAAATGCCACAGAACAGAGTATTCCGAACAAAATCGTAACCATTCGCAAATCAGACCCAGTTTGGTTAACTTATGATATACGTCGTGTAATCAGAAAGAAAAATAGAGTGCACTTTAAAGCCAAACGTCAGAATACACCGGAACTTTGGAATAAATTTAGAAAAATTAGAAATAGAGTCACTACTATGGTACGCCAAGCGCGAGATAAATACCAGGCAAAACTTATCGAAAAACTTATCATAGATAACCCGTCTAGTACTACTGGGTGGAAACTATGTAATAAGATTTCAGGAATTAAGCCGTCTAAGTCTGATATACCACCGTTGCTTAGGGATAACATTATGATATCAAACGACGAAGAAAAAGCGAACGAATTCAATAACTTCTTTGTTTCACAAACTGAACTTGACGAGCAAGACTTCGTTCTACATTGTCTTCACGAGGCCGATTTTCTTTAAGTGATATTAAACTTGTTCCTAGTGAACTTGTAGATGTTTTGTGCACGTTAAATCCTAGCAAGGCCTCAGGGCCCGACATGATTAGTCCTCGTCTTTTTGAAAGAGGCACGTACTCAAGTAAAACTGCCACTTTGTAGATTATTTAATTTGTCCTTAACTCATTCATACTTTCCGTCGTGTTGGAAGAAAGCTAACGTTCTTGCTAAGGACCATTTTTGACACAAGTTTTGAAGTCGAGAAATCATTTTGTAAATGGCGGTCAACGAACAATTTTCAACATCGGTTTTGATGTCGCAACATCAATATCTATTTGGAAACCAAATTTCTTTGATATCCGACAGCATTGAATTTTCCCGCCTTTTTGGGCAGCCGTTTGAAAATGGCAGTCCACAAACAATTTTCAACACTGGTTTGAAGTAGTGACATCAATATATCCACTTGGATACCAAATTTAATTGAAATGAGATAATGTTGAATTTTCCCGCCTTTTTTGGTGGCCATTTTGAAAATGGAAGTCAACGAATAATTTTTAACATCGGTTTTGAAGTTGCGACATCAATACCTATTTGGAAACCAAATTTCATTGAAATCGAACAATGATTAAATTTCCCGCCTTTCTTGGCGACCATTTTGAAAATGGAGGTCAACGAAAAATTTTTAACATCAGATTTGAAGTTGCGACATCAATACACATGTACCTATTTGGAAACTAACTTCCATTGAAATCGGACAATGTTGAATTTTCCCGCCTTTTTTTGGCACCCATTTTGAAAATGGCGGTCAACGAACAATTTTTAACATCAGTTTTGAAGTTGCGACATCAATACCTATTGCAAACAAATTTCATTGAAATCGGACAATCGGTTGAATTTTCCCGCCTTTTTTGGCGGCCAATTTGAAAAAGGCGGTCAGCGAACAATTTGCAGCACCGGTTTGGAAGTGGCAACATCAATAACTATTTCGAAACCAAATTTCATTTTTCCCGCCTTTTTTGGCGGCCATTTTGAAAATGGCGGTTAACGAACTTTTTTTTCCACACAAGTTTTGAAGTTGCAACGGCATGGCAAACATTTCATCATTTCATCTTCTATAGTTTTGGAAATAAAAGACGAAAAAATACGAAAATTAAAAAATTTCGGTGAAAAAACGACAATAACTCCTACAAGGGTTTACGGATTTTCTTCAAAATTTCAGAGTGTGTAGATCTTGATATGCTGAACATTTTGGCAATATACACCTGACCTCTATCTGTTACACTTTTTGGAATAAAAAATAAAAAATGCAAAAATTATGAAAATTTTACGGAAAAAGGGCTATAACTCCGAGATGGGTTTCAGAATTGCACGATGGGTAGATCTCATTATGCTGATCATTTTGACCCTTGTCAGATTTTTGAAATCTGTAACGGTTTTCGAGTTATTAGCCCAAAACTGCAATTTACCCCTATGTTCTATTTTTAGCAATGGCGGCCATGTTGTTTAACCAGCCGACTAATCGTACACAATTATGAGAAGCCATACCCTGGTGATGATTCAAGTCAAGTTTGGTCACATTTGGCCCAGCGGTTTCAGAGGAGAAGATTTTTGAAATTGTTGACGGACAGACAGACAGACGACAGACGACGGGCGACGGACGCATAGTGATGGCAAAAGCTCACATGGTCTTTTAGGCCAGGTGAGCTAAAAATAAAAACGTCGACCTTCATATTCAGAATAAATTTCTTACCTTTACCGAGGGATGTAGTTGTCAAATCTTTTTCAAATGGCTGCGAAGAATGTGTGTGCCTGGCCATCCTTTTAATCAGTAGAATATTTCAGCGTTGTACTATCGTTTTTCTGATCAAACTAAAATAATGATAATAATAATATCGAAAAAGTCATAATGTAGACCGTAAATGACATGAATAAATGTGTTATCTCTATATTTTTACCGACACGCGACTGTAAGTTAGAATTTAAATGAATTTTAACCCTGTAGATGTAGATTGTGTAACTACATTGGCAAACGAATACTGAAGCAAAAATACTGAAAGGGGTAATTCCAAAAATAAGAAAAATTACGGCAATTCATATCCAACACGAATTAAGACAGCATGACCAAGACAAAATAAACGATCAAAAAGGAATACACACAGTGGGAATACATGAAATAAAAGGGACACGAACAGGAAACACCTACAATGGCTGAAAATTATAATTACATACCACAATCTGCCAGGGAACTGCAAAGGAAAAACACAAATAAGACACAAGACAAACGTAAACTAACTAACTAAACATATTTTATTTGCAAATATAATAAATTAGTATACAAAAAGGATTGGACAACATTAAATGAAGTCCTCTCCTATTACTAAAATAACACAAAATTACATTGCATGCGATGGCGACATAGATTATATATTTTACACCAAAATTAAAGACTATATTTTTGATTAATGTAAAAAAAAATAGAAATGAATTTAAAAAAAAAAACGAAAAAGGAATCGAAATAAGGAAAAATTACTGAAACTATTTAAAAAGAAAAACACAATAAAGACCATAAAGACTAAAAAGACTTGAGTGAGTGCAAATTATCATCTTTTTCATTATTGATTAAAACGTTTAGTACCTTTAATGAAATGGTGTACACTGAAAAAAATTCTAATGTTTTCTTTTTTTTTTTTTTTTTTTTTTATTTGTTTTTTAATAGTCAGGCTTTTACAGAGACCCTTACAGCACCACCTGACTAGGGTGTACAGGGGTATTAAATTGAAATATATATATAAAAAAAA
>MJUU01062103.1:870-16679 GCA_002080025.1 Modiolus philippinarum
TAGAATATCGGACGAACAATGGATGTACAACGACAGTAGAATATCGGACGAACAATGGATGTACAACGGCAGTAGAATATCGGACGAACTATGGATGTGGTTACAAAAATCAAAGTCCAGAGACATGGAAAAGAACACACTAAAACACAGACATGAGAAAACTACAAAACTCGGAAATAAGAACATTCGTAAAAAAATCGTACAAATTACCGAATATATAGAGTTTGGTATATTGCTTCTTGGAAGGAAGTACATATAGATTAGATATCAAACGCCCATCTTCGTCTTTTTATAACAAAAGAATATCTAAATATTTTAAAATTGAACAAAAAGAGTACTTCACAATATCTTGGTAGACATAAAATCCCATCATTTCAAAGTATCTCCCTCATGCAAAGCTCTGTCCTTAGCTGATATTGGTTTCCTATTTAGATCATATTTGGTAATTTGTTCTCTATCAGTTTTTAAACATCTTTGACATTATGGCATTCCACATGTTTAGATTTTATCTGCACTGAAGAGGCATAAGTTGTCGAAATGCGCATATGCAGAATCGAAATTCACAGTAACTTCGGTATTTAATTATTCAAAATGAGAACAATTTTTACAGAGAATAAACCTCCATTAGCTGAAGTTTGTGCGGGTTCTGATATTTTAGTTAATGTTGGGGTAGTAGACCTGGGGAAGGAGGAGAAAACTCCCTTTTCTACACAAACTACTTGTCTTGATTGGTATAAATAAAAAAAAATAGAATAAAATAGAACATTCATTTTATCGTGAAACTGCAACCCTTTTATAAAATGATTCAAAGTGCCTGCATTAAAATATCTAGGTTTTGAATGGCAACTTAAAAAATATTAAAATAAATGAAAGTCAGATTTTTTAAAAGGGAGGTAATTCTATCTGCTTGACGTTCAGTATTAAGGAATATTAAGATGTTTTTATGCAGTTTTCTTAACATTGTGAAAAACGGGACGGTGAATTTTTATAAAATTTTGATATATGGAGGACCTTTACTTTTCAATTTTTGGTGAAAATTGACTGTAAGGATTTACATCTAGAAGAAATTGAATGAAGCTGTGTTTTCAGCAATGTTTTGACAATGTATTATCTTTTTTACTGCAAATCAACACTTCATGCATGCTACTGATAATTATTCTCTCATACTTAGGTCTGCAAGTTTCTATGAAGAGTTTGACAACTTTTTCTAGAATAATATTAGTAAATAATAACAAAATACCGAAGTTACTGTAAATTTATTTTCTGCATATGCGCATTTCGACAACTTATGTCTCTTCAGTGCAGATAAAATCTAAAATTTTGGAAGACCATTAACTCAAAGATGTTCAAAAACTGATAGATAACAAATAACCAATAAATAATTGTTTCTTACACCAAATTTAGAGCAAATTGACTGTGTGGAAATTTTTTGGGTCACCCCGGGTTTACTACCTTAAGTAAAAAAATATCATTACTTCACAACATGTCATATTTTCATATATATTTACATATTTTTAAAATTGTTCTGTCATTGAGAACCGTTTGGACATGGGCAACGAATGGTATTATAAATTTTCATTTGTGCGGATCTAGGATATTGTAGTTACCTTCATCTAGGACTAACATATATAATACTCGGGTATGTAACTGCGAGGACTAATTATAAACGAAATACTAATAAAATTAAGTTTACATTTTATTCGTTTTTTTTTTCAGAAAAAAATGAATAGAAACGGGTTGTTGTAATCTCTAATTTATTCTAATTTAAATATTAATAGGGAATACAACTGCCCAAAAAACATTGGAATGTCGGGATCATCACGCTTTTCGTATATTTTGATTTCAGACATCCATGGTTATCGATATGGAGGTATGCATGTACATTGTAGGTCAAGGTAGGATTCAGTGGTCTCATCAATTGCAAGTTTATTTTTGGGTATACAACAACTATAAAAAAAGTAATGTATAAACAAGATGAATGTTATCCTTAAACTGAAGATTTTTCTAAGAAAGAACATCATTTATGTTACGGAAACAGAAATAAATTTAAGTTAAATTGTCGAAGGAATACGAAAAAATAATATAACTTAATTAAAAAAAAAATATTCCTTTTGCATTCTATTGGAATTTACTTGTTATGGATAATAAGTATCGCCGTACGTACTAGTATTTACCGGCGAGTCAATGTATTATATAGCCACGTATAAAATCCATTAAATGTTCAAACAAAATGTCACGTATATTACTAGATGTATTTTGTACGTGCAATGATAGCAAAGCATTTATTCATTTCATCATGACAATAGGGAGAAGAGTGATGGCAGTCTTAATTACTCTTTGAAGTCTATGAAATGTATTAATAAACGAGACTGAAAATGAACATTAAAGTTAATTGTCTTTAAAAGTGCTGCAAAAATGTACCGTAAAGTTAAAAATTGTATTGTAAATTTAGTTGGAAGTGCTGCAAAAATGTACAATAAATTTAGTTTAAAGTTTTGAAAAGGCATAATGTAAATTAAGTTAAATGTGCCACTGAAAAAAATGTACCGTTAATTTAGTTAAAAGTGCTGAAAAGTGTATTGTTAATTTGGTTGAGAGTGCTGCAAAATATACCATAAATTTAATTAAAAGTACTGAAAAAGTGATCAAGTTAAATGCGTTGAAAAATTGTACCGTAAATTAAGTTAAAAACGCTGAAAAATTGAACCGTTAATTAAGTTAAAAGTACTGAAAAGCGTATAGTAAATTTAGTTAAAAGTGCTAAAAAAATTGTACTGTAAATATAAGTAGTATGAAAAGGCCGATTCTGCCGCACCAGGGGAAATCCTGCATAGGACCCCCACCCCGACGGTCAAAATGCAAACGGACGGTATTCCTTTCGAGCATAGGGTAAATACAAGAATGGCATAAGTATTCGCTGATAGACAAGTCGCCCCAGAGAATAAGGACACCCAAAGAGATGTGTGCCAGCTCCACAGATTGATATAAATAAAAGGATCACATCCACTAGTGATAAGACGGATAGCTATTCTGACTTTTTCGCTGAAAACCAGGATGACCTGGACCAGTCTTTCCCTAGTCATACCCAGTCCGTCTCGATTCTCAAGAGACCCACCTCCACACCTTCGTCCAAGACCCGAAGGCAGCAGCAGAGCTGCAATGCCCCGGCCTGGCGCAGATGGATGAGCACACCCAGCAGTGTCAAAATTGCGGGGTGGAGACATTCCAGCGAATTGAGCAATCAGGGGAGCAGAAAACCAGCTGCGGCACCCAACTCAAGAGGAAGAAGAGGCAGTTCTGCAAGAGTAAGCCGGGAAGGACGGTCTCTGCTGAAGATATCGGCAACCACGCGAGACGGAAGAGGAGGAGACCATCCCCGTCGAAGGTAAGATGGTGGTCAAAGAGACAATGAAGACCCTCCGCCAAATAGCTAAGGATGAGGGTCTGAGGGGGGTCAGCAGGAAAAACAAAGAGACCTTGGTGAAGCTCATTGAGGAGAAAACCACCCGTAAATTCGCGCGCCAGGAAGTCTTCAGCAAGAAGCAGCTCAAAGCGCTGGCAAAGAATCGCGGCCTCACCAAGTACTCTCAGCTCAAGAGAGAAGATTTGATCCAACTGGTCGAAGAAGATATCAAAAATGCCTCAGTCGAGGATGAGATCAAGATTACCGATAGGCGGGAAGCTCTGAATGGTGTATTTGGCATGGTCGTCATTGAACCCGTAAAATCGCACGACGTAGCCACGTTTCTCAAAGTAAGTCGAAGCACAATCTCCACCACCATCTCAGATGCTCTCGCCAAAAAGAAGGGATAGAAGGTGCACTTAGTGCTTCTAGCAGAAATGGTGAAGACCAACCGCGCGACCAGAGAAAATACCTACATCACCCCTTACTTCCGATCAGCCCAGACTACCCTCACCCAATCATCCGACCTCGAATTGGAGATTGCCTTCATGATGGAGAAGGTCAAGGAAAATATGGCAAAGTGCATGCGGGAAGAGAGTGGGTGGACGTTCGGACAAATCGAGAAGCTAGAAGTCCATCTCAACCAATTAAAGCCACTCAAAGGGGGTCTCCTTCATACCAACCCCATCGGCTCTCGCGAAAAAGAAGACAATCATCAATGTGAAAAATGAAGATGATCGCTGCTTCCAGTGGGCGGTGCTGGCGGCCCTTCATCATGAGGAAGTCGATCAGAAATCCACCAACCGCGTAGGTCAGTACAAGAAATGGGAAGATGAGCTAAAATTCGAAGGCATCGACTTTCAAGTCTCGCTCGGGGTGATTGATAAATTTGAGAGGCAGAATCTCACCATCAACGTCAACGTCTATGGCTTCGAGAAAGAGGTCTACCCCATCAAGATATCTAAGAATACCGGCCCCACCCACGTAGATCTCCTCTTTCTGAAGCGTGAAGGCAAGCAGCATTACTGCTGGATCAAGAGCCTCTCTCGACTTCTGAGCTCCCAGATGACGGAGCACGGTCATGAGCTTTTCTTCTGCCGCAGCTGCCTATCCCACTTCTCCAGGCAGGATATTTTGGACGAGCATATGGAATATTGCAGCCAGAAGGATGCGGTCAGGATCGAGATGCCGGAAGAAGGGGCCGACATAGCCTTCCGCAATCACAAAAAGATGACGAGAGCCCCATTCGTCATCTATGCGGACTTTAAGTGCTTCACGGAGAAGCTCAGCACCTGCCAATCAGATCCATCACACTCCTACACCAAGGCTTGCCAATTACAGCGACCCTCAGGTTTCTGCTATCACGTAAAATATGCTCATGGGGTCTACAAAGATTCGGTTGTCTACTGCGTTGAGGATGCGGCCAAGAAATTCGTACAGTGCATGGAAGAGGAAGTGCGGGCATGGTGATGCCGGCGAGGACAAGGAGAACTTCGAAGAAAGCATGCACTGCCACATTTGCGGGGATGAATTTGGATTGGATAAGGTTCGGGACCACGACCATCTTACCGGGAAAAATCGCGGCGCAGCACACAACAAGTGCAATCTGGATTTCCAGCTCCCGAAGCACGTCCCCATCTTCTTCCACAACTTGAGCGGGTATGATTCCCACATCTTCGTCAAGGAGCTTGGATTCACTGAGGGTAAGATCGACTGCATCCCCAATACCGATGAGAAATACATCAGCTTCTCCAAGCAGGTGGATAATTTGGAAATGAGATTTGTCGATTCGAGGCGCTTCTTACTCAGCTCGCTGGATAATCTAGCCAAGAACCTCACCCCCGACCAATTCAAGACGGTGAAAGCCAGATTCAGCGATCGCTACGAGCTGATGATCCGGAAGGGGGTAATTCCCTTCGATTATATGGATGGGCCTGCCAAGCTGGAAGAGACTCAGCTCCCACCCAAAGAAGCCTTCTACAGCACACTTTCCGGGGAGGGCATCACCGACGAAGACTACGCACACACCCAGAGAGTCTGGGAGGCCTTCGAGTGCAAGACCCTACGCGATTATCACAATCGCTACCTAGAAATGGACGTCTTGCTGCTGGCGGATATCTACGAGAATTTCAGGAACATCTACGAGACTCACTATGGGCTTGATCCTGCCAACTACTACACATCCCCCGGATTGTCCTATGACGCCGCCCTCAAAACCACTGGGCAAAGATTTGAGGAGCTTCTTTCCGATCCAGATGGGCACAGAACACCAATTAATTTTCCATAAGCTCCAATAGTAACATTTTGTGTAATTCAACCCATTTCTATATTTCGTTGGTACATGTCACACCCCTCAAAACGAGCGGAATTGTTTGAAGTTGCTGCCATTTCATTTTCGGGGTGGCATGTCAGATTAATTTTTCCGGTATTTGCTGAACCCCAAAATTAATAAAAATAATCCACATGTCAACACCAAAATATTCCTGAATGTGCATCTTCTACTAAAGTTGAAAAATTTCTTACACATCTTTATTTCATTAGGATGAATATCTACATTAGTTTTTTGCAGTAAGTTCTACTTCCAAAACAGCCATTACAATGCCCATTCATTCAGTTATGAGTAAACAGTACACCTTTGCAGCCTGCGGAGTGGTTGACTGAATTAAGCACTACTTTTGTGTGTATCACTTCAAAAGGTCAATTAGTGATCTGGGTCCAGATATGCTGATGATGTTTGAGCAGGCGACCAGGGGAGGGGTGGCCATGATCTCCCATCGTCATGCCCAGGCCAATAATCAGTAATCCCTACATGGAGAGCTACGATAGCTCCCAGCCCACCAAGTATCTCACCTACCTCGATGCCAATTATCTTTACGGGTGGGCGATGTCACAGCCTCTTCCCACGAGGGACTTTGAATGGGCGGAGCCGGAGGGTATCGACGAGATTCTAAGCTATCCCGACGATCACGAATATGGCGCCATGGTAGAATGCGATCTGGAGTATCCGCAGGATCTTCACGACGCCCACAACGACTACCCTCTCGCGCCCTAGAACGTAGAGATTGACAAAGTCCGCAAGCTCGTGCCCCATCGAGGCAAGCGTGAAAAATATACGCTCCACTATCGAAATCTCAAGATGTATTTGGAAATGGGCATGAAGCTTACGAAATGTCGTCGGATCATCAGGTTCAGGCAATCCCCATGGCTTAAGCAATACGTGGATCTGAATACCGCTCTTCGCGCCAAGGCCAAGACCGACTCCGAGAAGGATTTCTTCAAGCTCATGGTCAATTCAGTCTTTGGCAAGACCATGGAGAATATCCGGAAGCGCGTAGACGTAAGGCTGGTCACCACCGAGAAGCAGGCCTTGAAGCTCGTGGCTAAGCCCAACTTCGATCGTCGAGTGGTCTTCACCGAGAATCTAGCAGCCGTCCACATGAAGAAGACCAAGCTGAAGTTTGATAAGCCGATCTACCTGGGAGTCTGCATTTTGGATATTTCGAAGCTTCTCATGTACGATTTCCAGTATGGCTTCATGAGGAAGATGTACGGTGATCGCGCGCGGCTTCTCTTCACCGACAGCTTGGCCTATGAGATCAAGACCATCGACTTCTACCAAGATATCGCTCCGCACGTCTAGGCCAAATTCGATACGTCCAACTACCCCGCCGAGCATCCCTCCGGCATCCCCACCGGCAAGAATAAGAAAGTCTTTGGGGTATTTAATGACGAGTGCGGCGGCAAAGTCATGACCGACTTCGTGGGGCTCCGGGCGAAGCTATACGCCTTCAAGATGGATAACGATCAGGCCACCAAGAAGGTGAAGGGAGTCACCAAGAGCGTCATCAAACGCAGCATCGCCTTCGAGAACCACAAGTGATGCCTCACCACCTAGCAGGAGGTCCATCGACCAATGAGCATCCTCCGAAGTTATCTCCATCAGATCTACGCCGAGGAGATCAACAAAATCGCACTCTCCGCCAAAGACGACAAGCGCCACATCCTCCCCGACGGCATCAGCACCTCGCCCACGGACACTATCGAATCGCCCGCAATTGAGGTGAGACCATCCCCTCTGCACTAAGTAGGCTCTGACGGGTGCGGATGCCCATCCCTCCTCCTCCACACTTTGAAGGCTCTGACGGGTGCGGATGCCCATCCCTCCTTCGCACTTGGTAGGCTTTGACGGGTGCGGATGCCCATACTTAGATAAATGAGCAGCATACATCTTCCTCCCCTACCAGCCGCTCTCGAATCTAGAGCTGGAGAAAGCTGCCAAGGCTCTGAGAATCCCTCGATTCAGAGGGGTCAATGCGCAATGCCCTACCACCCGCCCCACACCCCATCGAATGCGGCATCCTGAATCACGACGATCGCGATGGCCCCGACATGCACTGGACGTGCTGGCATAAGCATGGAGGACGCAAAGTCTACTTAGATCCTTACGGCCTGCCTCCTCCCAACGAGATCGTTGACTATCTGAGGCCGGAGATTCGATATAATACCGATGAGCTTCAGCATCGCGGCGACATGGTCTGCGGGCACTTTTGCTTGCACGTATTGAAGCTTCTTTCATTCTTTCAGAAGGCCGGACGCTCGAGGAGGTGATCTTCGACCTAAAGATAAATGGATAAGTTTGGATCTCACTCGAGGAAGCGCATGCCCGTCTGGCGGATGCTTCAGGATCTCGATATGAACGATCATCGCATCACCAATCTTGGATTGCCGCGGGATAGCTCTGACGCCGTGACGAAGAAATGGGTCAATCAGTAGCTGAAAGAAAGTATGAAAGACACGGATGAGCTAGATTCGGAAATTAAGCAGACGCAGATGACCATCAAGTGGATGCAAAGGGAGCACGACACATCCATCAACGACCTTACCAAAAAGCTGATGACTGAAATGGCAAAGTCGATAAGTCAGAGTGCGTCTCGACCAATGGCGGTTTGATGACTACGAACCTAGACATGCATTTCCACGGGCATGCGATTGAGCATCTTGTTCCAGAGCCCGGCGCCTGACGCAGCGAAAAATTGGGACTTCTGGGAGCCGCAGACGGCGCAGTTTCCGACCTTCCACAGCCTCCCGTTGCTTTCCATCACTTCGCTCAAGCCTTTCGTCGGCGTCTTACTTTTGCATTTCAAGCAGTACATTGTCATTTTATATAGATAAATGGACGTTGAAGACCTTACGTACGATGAGCCTACCGCGAGTAGGCATAATCACTTTCTCCTCCCGCAGCGATCCATCCGAGGTCTGATCATCGGAAAATCGGACTGCGGCAAGACGACGCTGCTGAATTACCTCCTCCTACGCGACGGATGGCTCGACTACGATCTACTCTACGTCTTCGGAAAATCGCTCCACCATACCATTTACCAGCTTCTGCGGCGGACGCTGGGGAAAGGATTCTCGAAAGACGATATCCACGAGCTTCTTTCCATTAAGGATCGCTATCCGCACTCCTTGATCGACATGGTGAATGCAATGAGGCCACCGCCCAAACCAAGTGGTATCGAGCCCTTCTTCGAGCAGGTGAGCGACTTGCCTGACCCCCGCGACCTCGACCCCTCTCGCAAGAATCTCATGGTCTTCGACGACTTGATGCTCAGCAAGCAGAGCAAGTGCGAAGACCACTTCGTGCGCGGGCGCCATAATAACGTGGATTGCTTCTACCTCTGCCAAAATTACTTCGAGCTCGCGCGGCAATCGATCCGGGAGAATGCCAACTTTATCTTACTCTTCGAGCAGGATGCCAAGAATCGCGATCATATCCGCCGGAACCATTGCAGCGATCTCACCCAAGCTCAGCTCTTGGACCAAGTCTCACGGATTCATGATCATCGATCTCACGAGCCCCAAGACGATTGGAAAGTATCGATGCAATCTGGATGAGTTCTATCGAGTATAAGATAAAGAATGAATCACTTACAGGAATTTCTCCTGGAAAATCAAACGGACTTGGGTCGAGAATCTCCCAAGACCAAGACCCCTGAATGCGAGCACCAGTGAGAGCGAGTGCTTATTTACGGCACGGACCCAGGATATAGATGCAGAAGGTGCGGAGCCGAAAGGTATGCTGGCTTCATCGATGAGCAGGATCGCGAAGGAAGGTCCTATAATTCCTGCTCCCACCGACGGCCACCGCCCGGATCCCAGTGCTGCATCAGGACGGTTCGAGGTCATCAATGCACGTACACTTTCATATCGCCAAGCGATAAATGCAAGAGGCATTCGCGGCTATTTCCTACGGCATGATATTGGCGTGAAGCTCAGATCGCTCGCGGTAAGGCTTAATGCCCAAATTTGCCACCCTCTGGTCGGGCGTAAAGGTCCGGATGGTAGGGGAGTACGAAAATAAAATCGCCGAGAGGATGGAATTTTTCTGCTCCCCCAAATGCATCAACGCTTAGGGGCGTTCGTCCCATCGCCTCCCATCGCCCAATAGCGTTTGTCCCATCGCCTAGGGGCGTTCGTCCCATCGCCTCCCATCGCCCCATAGCGTTCGTCCCATCGCCTAGGGGCGTTCGTTCCATCGCCTAGGGGCGTTTGAGATGCTATAAATAAAATGTCGTTCATTAAGATCACCGATCCTTAGCAGCGTGAGGCGCTTGCTAGGGACCTGCAGGGAATCAAGCGTAGTATCCAGGCTAACGAGATGCAGCAACGCCTGGATAAGATCGGACTCAGTCGTGACCTATCCAAGATATTCAAGCCCGTAGTCGAGACGCAAAAGGAGACCGCTTCCCAGGTCCTGCCCCGTGCCTGCCCTTCCTCCTGCCGCCGATTAGGACGACCCACTACCCATCGGGCAAGCACTGACTACCAATCTCGGTCCGCGGGCAACCCATTATCTTCAGCTTAGTATGACTCACAAAGCCGATCATACCTTTGGACTGCGAGTGGAAGACGGCGCCATCATGATCGGGAGTCTCCCCGTCACTTTCGACGCTTACGATGTCATCGTCGACGGCAAGCGCTATAAGGGTACCCCCGGCCTATGGGAGCTCATGGTCATCAAGCATCCCGAAGATTTCGAGTCGGATGACCTGAATACCTATGGCGATATCCTACGAGCATCGAGTGCCATGTACCAAGGCAATTCAGCACTCTCGCAGACCCCCAGGGCTAGCAAAAACAGGAAGTGGAAGGATCGTCTCGTACCTCTATAAGCAAGATAAGTATGGGAGTGAGGTTCGGACCGTCTTTCTTCCCAAATGCTTCGACCAGTTGCTGGATCGCCTCGATCTTTACGCCACCGACTACCAGGCTGGGAATAATGGGATGCGCAACGAAATCGTGGCAATCCTCGACGCCATGAGGAAATCCAAGCATATCAGCAGGGAGGAGTACGAGAAGCTGCATCAAAAGCTCCTCTAAATATATTTACGATACCTTTAGTAGTGAATCACGGTTATCGCCGGATATATGTAGTCGAAGAGCGAGGATTATTCGATACCATCGCCAGTCTGGCCGGACGAGTATTCGCCTCTTCCGCCGCGAAGACGTTGGGAAGCAAGGCCGTGGGCGCCGCTTCAAATGCAGCCAAAAGGGTTTGGAGAAAGGAGCGACAAAGGCCGTAGACCACGTCATCGAATGACCCGAAAAAAACTGGCTAGCATGAGCTCACTGTCGTCCGTGCATCGGATAATAACGCCATCTTCCGGGATGCTGCCAATATCAACGATCCTGGCAAGATCGTCCTCAGCAATCTCTCCTGGTTCGTACCCCACGTGATGCCCTCCGACGACCAGAAGCTGCGGCTCTATAAGACCTTCGAAAGCAAGGTGAAGCTAGATATCGGCTTCCGCATGAGGCAGTGCGATTCGATCGGCGTCCCCGAAAACCGTGAATTCAACTGGCGCCTCTCCACCAGACGCAGTCCAGACCGATAAGAGTAACGATCAAGAAGCCAACCCCGCCATCTTCGATCACTGCCGCGTAAATGATATCTGGGTCACTTTGAATTCCCAGAGATATCCTGCCGTGGGTCATCGTGCATCCTTCACGAATCGGAAGATCTCCAGGCTCTATAAGGAGGCCGCCGATTTCCGCTGGAAATTCTTCAATGTGGCTCATTTGGTGAGCAATCCAGGCATCACCCCGGCCGACTTTACGGATCTCCATCCCCTCTTCGTATTCGACGTCTCAAAGCAGAGCGAGCGCCTCAAGGACTCAACGATCGACGTCTATATCAAGGTAAGATTCGATCAGAACGTCGCAGCCAATGCCCAAGACTACGCTTTGGTCATCTCCGATCGCATCCTCCAATTCGAATCCGATGGCCAGAAGACGGCCAGCGTCGTCTTCTGAGGAGGATTAGATAAATGGACGATTCACTTTTGCGGAAAATCGTCACCAATACCGAACCCAAGCATGGGTTCTCCTTCATCGTCTCTGCAGGGGACGATAGTCAGATCTTGACCCGCTTCAATCCACCCCTCCGACTGCGCGAGGAGAAATCTTACGAGATGGCCCTCGTGAATCTGGAGACGTACTACTCCATCCCTAATATCCATGCCGGAAATAATTCCTTCCGCTCTTCCCCAGATGAGGGTGCCCACTGGTTTCCCATCGCCCTGAGCACCGACTCCAACGGCATCGACGATATCAACGACGAGATCCAGCGGCAAATGGGGCTCAGCAAACACAAGGCTAAAATCCTTCTCGATGCCAACCGCGCGACTCTGAGAGCCACCCTCGCCCTCGCCAGAAGCTACCAAGTGGATTTCGATGTGCCCAATAGCCTGAATACGGTGCTTGGATGCGATCACCGAACGTATATCTACGACCGGAGAACAAATGGATACGTGGAGAGTGAGCATATCATCAGCATCAATAGCATCCTCGTGAATAGTGATATCATCCACGACAATTACGTCAACGGCACCCAGCAGTCCACCATCTTTAGTTTATTTCCCGGGGTCGATCCGGGCATGAAGATCATCCAGACCCCTAAGAATCTGATTTACTTACCCATGACCCTGAAGACCATCAACCACGTGCAAACATACCTGACCAATCAAGAAGGTCGCCCCATCGATCTGCAAGGGGAGCATCTCGCCATCCGCTTCCATCTGCGTGAGGTATAAATAAATTAGGGATGGCAACGAGTAACCGGTTACTCGGTCGAATAGGGTGTAACAGGTTAGTAAAATCGGTATTCGAGTACTCGGCGTCAAAATTTATTTCAGTTGTATACTGTTATGTGTGCAATCAGACATCGCTCTTTCTATTTATTTAATTGATTGGATACACATTAAAGACAAATTGATTGACAAGTTGTTTACATAGCGGATAATTTGATAATTACTTTTTAATTTTCAGTCCTATCATAGTGTCTTCAAATGTAGTCTAATAAGCTAACTTAATTTACTAATTATCTACCTATAGAAATTATAGAGTTTACATAAATTATCAAAATGTTGAATTATAATGTACTGTTATAACAGAATATACTAGTATCTGCTAGAATTCTTAAATTTATGAACATGTATTACGTAGAATAATACAAAAAATATTAATGTCCTGTGGTTTGAACACTTATGAGGGGACTGGACATGCCTCTACACAAAATAAAGAATACTATAAGTTAGCTTTACATCAAGAAAATTTGTAATATCACTAAATAACCCAATTTGTAGTTTGAAAGACGAAAGCAAAAATATTTATGGATTAAAATGGTAAAATATTATATAAACCAAGAATAAAAGTAGAATATCACAGGATCGAGCGTTTTCCTGAGATGACGATTGGAAAGTATCTAATGGATAGCTTATATAATTTTTTTTCTTTGTATTCCTATCTCGATGTACATCACGAAAAAGAGAAACGAATTTAATTATTTATTCATAAAATCTGGAAAACATTCAATATTTCGTTAAACACCGATTAACCGGTTAATCGGTCGAAAGGTTTTCCGAATAACCGGTTACAGTATAGCTGTGAAATTGCCATCCCTAAAATAAATGTATTATCAAGAGTATGGTCTCAATTTGACGAAGGGTCAGGCAGGGAAGATGAGCCCAAAGCAGGTGAGGTATAATGTAAAGGAAGGTGAATTTCTCCCCATGTTTGCAGGTCTCGCCTCTGCTGCGCTACCTATGCTAGCCAAAATCGTGCTGCCTGCTTTGGGTGTGGGTGCCTTGAGCGGTTTGGGTAGTGCGGCCATCCATAAAGCCGTGGGATCCGGATTATATCTCAAGAAGGGTGGAAAAGTATGCTGCGTGAAACCCCGGGGTCGTGATCTACATCTCAGCCCAGGTACTTTGCCTAATACTTACGGCGATGGATTGTACTTGAAGAGTGGAAGTCGGCTTTACGATGGTAGTGGATTGATCCTTGGCCCCAATAACCCCTTCAAGAATATCCCCTGTTAGGCATGCTCCTATAAATAAATGGACGAAGTAGATGCCAGTCTTATCGCTTGCATGGAAGAGGATCCAGAGATATGACCGACTGAATAAGGTCATCTCCTTTGCCCTGGGTGTGTGTTTTGTAGGAAGTCTACTGCTTACTAGCAGTACCATGGGGTCTGCCCTGACAGGTGTGGGTGTGTTGGAATCCATCCCCATTGGGTCCCTAGCCTGTCTCTGTACTACCGGCACTCTGGTCCTGTCCTTGATCTCGCGCCGAGTCTCAAAGAAGAAAAAAACACCGCGATACCGTGCGACTAGCCAAAACTTATAGGTCCCAGCTTGCAGATGAAGACGGTGCTCCTGCAGTCTGCATGAAAAACTACTACAACGAAAAAAATGCTCTTCGGCCCCCTATGCTAGATTTCAGTGAAGAGCTCTCAAAGCGTACATCGTAAAAAACCACATCCGAATAATTTTTACACCCGAGTTTTGGTGTAAAAATTACTCTTTTCCATCATGAAAAAAAAATCTCACGCCGTAATACTGATTTCCCACCATTAATTTGTCTCATGCCGTAATTCTTATTTTCCCCATAAAAAATCTCACGGCGTAATACTGATTTCACGCAATAAAAAGTCTCACGGCGTAATACTGATTTCGCGCCATTAATTTGTCTCACGCCGTAAAACTGATTTCCCACCATTAATTTGTCTCATGCAGTTATACTGATTTTGCCCCATAAAAAGTCTCACGGCGTAATACTGATTTCGCGCCATAAAAAGTCTCACGGAGTAATACTAATTTCCCGCTTTAAAAAGTCTCACGGCGTAATACTGATTCCCCGCTTTAAAAAGTCTAACGCCGTAATACTGATTTCGCGCCATAAAAAGTCTCACGGCGTAATACTGATTTCGCGCCATTAATTTGTCTCGCGCCGTAATACTGATTTTGTGATATTAATTTAATTTTTTTTTAAATTATTTAATTAGCTAGGTAGAGAAATCATATTTACACTTCAGTGATTTAACCAGTTAAGGCCAGATTATTGTAGGTAGATCAACCCCCTAAAATTCACTCACTAAATTAATCTATTCATTTTATTGGATATGCAAATCTCTTTGCTTGATTTATCTTATTTATACTAATTCAAGTCTTTTACTGTTACATTTCTTGATTGATCTGTGAACAGTTGTTTCCAAAAAGGATTTTAATTCATTGTGACAACGAGGCTTCTGTACAAGTTTTGAACTCCGGATCTTCTAAAGACAGTTTTATGCAGAACTGTTTGAGAGAAATTTGTTATATAGCGGCTATATTTCAATTTCAAATCAGAGCCAAACATATTAAAGGTGAGAAAAATAGGCTTGCTTACTGCTTATCACGTTGGCACTCACACAAAAATTTGGAGAACAGTTTTTCGCTTCTGTTGAGGTTTTTCAGTATGAAAAGCTTTCAGTTCCAGATTCTATATTTGCCTTTCTTAACGATTGGTAATTATTTTTATTTTTTTTACAGAATTACAAGTACTGAAGTTTCAATGTGAAGATTCGGCTAGGCATGCTTATGCCAAAAGTACCTAGAAAAATTCAAAAATACAGCTCGAGTCTTATTTCATTTTTTGTTTATATTTTAAATTTCAATCCATACCGTCTTCAGTGCAAATTCTAGTTTAATATGCACAGTTCTTAAGTAGAAATTTCAAATCAGTCGAGTCAGTTAAAAATTACAACAGCGCAGTAAAGCTGTTACATTTATCATTAAACTTAGACGTTTCTCAGTTTGAATCTCTTCATTTGAAATTAGTATTGAAAGGATTGTCTAGAATTAAACAGCATACCTCTAACCAAGCATTACCCATAACTCCACATATTTTACTTGATACTTATAGAAAGCTGGACATGACTAGTCATAGAGATGCAACTATTTGGTGTTTATTTTTGCATGCCGTTTTTCTGATGTTTCGGAAATCAAATTTAGTACCTGATTCATCTAAAACAACGGCAGTAGAATACCGAAGGAACAAAGGGGTGATATTCACAAAAATATTC
>MJUU01062104.1:7852-21813 GCA_002080025.1 Modiolus philippinarum
CATAAGACGAAGCACTTATTTTTCAAATTTGCTCAAATTCCCTTTGATTTTTATTTTTTTCCTTTGATCATTGAAAATGTAGGCAAACCTTGGGTATGGAATTTTTCAAAACTTGAAAGGTATACAAGTTGAGAAAGCTTTGAGGCGGTATGATACTATTCACACCAAAAAGATAATTCGGTTTGGGATGGGTACCCTTTAAAGTTTTGAAATAAATGATTATTAATCGTTTTCTATAAATCAATTGCCTGGTCGTAGGCTGGTACGTTCGTTTGCCCGGCAACCTTTTGACTCGATTGGTAAATGAAAAAATCGTCTCATGAATATTGATTACTCACAAAAATGTTTTCAATATTTAAATACTTAAAGAATATTCGTAAACGCAGAAATATTATCTACCTTGACCTACCTTAGGTGAAACCAATTCTTTCTATGCAGCAACCATTTTTAAATGAACAAGTTTCTGTTTTCTCTGGTCTTTTATTTAAAGGAGCTTGACAAGTATAGCAGTCTTCAGATTATATGATAATGATTATTAAATACACGTAAGTTTTCAAATAAAGAATATAATTCTTTACATGCATAACTTATAGAGAACATATGGTGACAATAGGAAAACTACCAATGATAACAATATTTCTCAAGGAACAACCTTTCAAGCATCTATTTGCAACGAGTATTTACTCTGCATCACATTACCTACTTGATCTGGAAGTATGTGTGAAGTAATTTACATGCATTCAAATCCCCAATTTGCAGGAGCATATGCCAGTAAAGGCTTACTCTATATTATTAACCAAATATTGGCGCTTCATATATCATATCCACAGAAACAGCCTACGGAGCTATAGCCGATACATTACGTCGCAGCTAAACTAAAAGTCCACATTTGTAATTTATAGTGTTACGACCCTTACCATGATAGATCGGCTACAATGCCTAGATGACAAATTACACAGTAGGACCCTTAAGTAAAGGAGGCTCAAGGCTTGAATACTGTGACAGACAATACACAAGCAATGAGAGAAATGGAGGACTGACGAGTTATTGAATAAAAAGGTTAAAATCACGGAAATTCAAGATGTAACATAAATGCAGACAATATAACACAGACAACACAAATAAACAAAAATAAACAAAAACATCGCAAAACTTTTCACTGTGAGCAGTGTAAATCCCCCAAATCACCAGACCCTCCTGGAAAACATGAAATATTCATCAATGGTACTCAGTGTCAGCCGACCAAATTAAAAGTGTGATTTTGTCATTGTCTTTGCTTGGCAATACGATAACAAACACTCGATCTTATTGTAATGATCCATTAGTGCATCCAGAGGGGGGTTCCGCTGATGTGACCTGTCTAATCATATGGTAACGATCGAAACGCCTGGTTTAACACAGAGACATTTCATTCTTATATGTATGTAACACTAATTTTGATTGGACAGCGTCAAAATTTTCAGGGGGTAAAATCCAAGGTTTATCGTCAGAACCAATAGCAACGTTTCTGCGCAAACGAAAACCAAATCTACGACCCCCTTCAGAACCTAAAATATAGTAGGGTTATCTCTATATTACATTTAATTGTGTTCAACATAACATATTTTGAGACGGTATTTTTCATCCTGTTGCCTGTTGACAAAATCGTAGTGCAAATTGGAGGAAGTACTTAGACAAAAGCGAACGAGTTGTGATGTAAGACGCTGATTACTGCTCAAAACAGAAATTCCGCTATTGAAACGTTCAAAACACACTTGTCGCCAAACGTCCCGAGTAATCACTATACTGCATAGTAGTAAAGCTGGGTAAAAGTGGAATTTCTTCGCTGGCATTCAAGGCTGTGCCTTCCTCATATTATTTGCTTACATTATAGGGACTTTCTCATGACCTGAAAAGCAACACATTAGTCAACTATAAAAAAAAAAAGAAATAAATGTATTGTTTTTTTTTTAATCGGGAGCAAGTTCAAGTGCTTCGATCCTTTTTACGGGCGTTCACAGAAAAAAATCGTTATGGGTTTTTTCCTCAAAACTTTAACTATCGAACTCCGAGCTTTTCATCTGTAGAAAGAGCATACTGCTGTACGAATGTTAAGTACTTATGGTGTTTTTTTTATAATGTCCCTGTCAGTGCTGCAGCCGAACCGATTGGCAGCCATGTTTATTTACATTTACGTTGACGACAAGGGAAATAACTAGTTATTTGTTCGACGTGCTAAAGCGCGCCTTATTCAAATTAGTTTTTTTGCCTACGCGCACTTTCCCGAACAGTTATTTTGCCTACGCGCACTTTCCCGAACAGTTATTTTGCCTACGCGCACTTTCCCGAACAGATATTTTGCCTACGCGCACTTTCCCGAACAGTTATTTTGCCTACGCGCTATTACCTGTAGAAATACCAATATTATTTTACCATATAGTTTCTATAGTAAAGTATAATAATAATTATAACGACAGAATTGCTTCAAGTGAGAAAACACTAGATTACATGACAAAGAATATCCAGGATCAGAAGTTTCTTCCCTCCCCTAGAAATCTAATAGTTGCTCCCTGATAAAAAAACCATGAAATGGTTAATTAACAAAAATGTCTAATTTTTTAATCTCCCTTTATAAGAGGATATCTGAAAAAGGAAGCACTATGCAAGTCCTATAAGAACACATGTATTTTTTGGCATCTTAACAATCTTTTACTACTCACGTACATGAAATATGCGGAGTTTTTGTTTCAGTTAAAATCTGTAATTAAAATGAGATCAAACATCGCCTAATGTAACACTGATATGCAAAAAATAAATAATTGGGCATTCTTCTAGATTGTTAATTGTCGAACTTCAGGAGTGCCAACTCGGACGACGTCATAATCCAAAGACGACACAAAGAACGTTGCAGTATTGAATGCACATAAACAAAATAGAGATTTATCTCTAAGTAATGTTTTTATTTTACGTAATCAATTGATCAATTTAAATGTCTTTAATTTGTAAATCGATTGCCTAATAAGTGTATGCACATGTAACTGTGTAATAATTATTCATTAACTATAAATTCTCTCTATTATGATGTAACCACAGTGGATATAATTTTAATACTTGATTCGTAAGCAATTTATTTACTTACATTTTTTCTATTGTTTCAGGACACTGCTTATAGGGAGCGTCTCTGGTGTTCTGAAACCCCTATATAATTATATCATGATGATTTAAAATCCGCACCTTTTGATATGAGCGACCATTTCCTATATAAACAATTTACTAGTGATGAACCAATAAGCATAAAACAATTAACCTCGATTTGAAAGTGATTTTTTATGCATATATATTTTCTTACCTTTTCATAAACTATAAGTTATTCTACATACTGTGGAAGTACTTTTATTCGTGGACATCAATTTTCGTGGTTTTCATGAATATTGCTATTTTGTGGGAATTTGAGTTCGTGGTTTCCAATTCTAAGCATTAAAACTACATGATAATATGCATTTCGTTGGAAACTTAATTTCGTGGTTGAAGCGAGCCATGAAATCCACGAAAATTGGAACCCAACGAACAATAGTACTTTCACAGTTTTCTATCGCAACAAGGCATATTTTACATTTACATAAAAAAATACTGATGAACGCAACATAATTTGGTTCGAATTATTTTGATTTATCTGCATTAAGATACATAGGTGGTCGAGATAGCCATATACAGAAACTAAATATCCAATAACTTTGGTATTTTATTATTTTTAACCATTTTATTAATATAATCATTATTGTCTTATATGAGATATTATCATATCAATAAAATCGAAGAAGGACATTTCCGAAAATATTTTTTCCTTTTTCCGAAAAATGTTGTTCCCTTTTCCGAAAATAAAAATCAGGGGTAAAATGCTAAATGCAACACTTCATAAGCTAAGTAAAATACTTGTTTACCATTGATTACTTCAAGGAAGCGTGTCAGGATCTTTTAACATTTTGTTATCAATTGAAAAATACAATCATGCATTCTATTTGATCATATGAGAAAATAACAAACAGAAATCATGTGCCACCAGGAATAACTGTCCACACTGTAAGCGGAAGAGTATATAAGACGACATATGATTTTACAAAAAATAATTCTCGAGCAAGTTTCTTAGCTTTGTCCAATGCATAAGTCATTAAATTTACGATAAACTGTCGTCCACCGAATTACTAGCATACGCTAAAGGTATATGGTTAAACCTGTTTTGAAGAACCCAAACCTCCTCTTTTTCTGCATTGTATATATATTCTATATCTATGGGTTGGAGCAGGGTGGCCAAGTGGTTAAGATAGATCACGAGGCCTGACACCGCTGTGAGGGTTCGATCCTCACACGTTTCATTGGTTCCAGGTACCTACCATAGGGTTTCACCGATTTTCCACAATGGAATATCGGGCTTTCCTCCCTCACAAAACCTGGCGACCGTGCGAGAACGGCATCAGTCCCAACAGGTAGAAAAATCTCGCCGTCGGTTTTAAAGCTCGTATAGAGCTTGAATTGTTAAATTGTGTTCACCGACGTTAGATAAAACTTACCTTTACCTACCTTTACCTAGTATAATAAATATAGTCTCTAACATTGTTTCCAGTTTATTTTGTATATTTCTCACATCGGGATAGTTAAATAATTTTAACATTTTCAAGTTCGAGGTTTACCCGAGAACATTAAAATGTGAAAATTTAACTATCGAGATGTGAGAAATTATCGTAATAAACCGGAAAACAATGTCAGAGATTGTTTCTCTAATTCATACTCAATTTATTTAAGGTAAAGCGATCTCCGTAGTCTCCAGTTTCAAGTATGCTACCATTTTGTTGCTATCATCGTTGCTATGTGTATCATTGCGCCATTCTTTGAAAGGGGTGTTGAATATAATATTTTTGATAAAAATGTCATATCATCAATAAACTGAGTTATCTTAGTCATGAAAATGCATTTCGTTAGACAATGATGCAGGTGTTAATTTCATCAACATCCGGTTGCACTATTTCTAGAAACTGACACGAGACATTTACATGATTGACCAATCAGCAAGTGATATCAATTTCTAAACATGTTGTTTTCATCTAACATTATCTGGGAAGTATTTATTTCGAACAAGAATTAGAGAAACATACGAACCAACACGGTAGACACCTATATTGATCAAGAAAAGATAAAGACAAGACGTAATACCGCTAAGGGACCGACCATTTAACCTGAAAGGAGGGGTTATGGTTTTTTTTTCTGGACAGAACAATTTTTTTGCGCTCGCGCGAAAAAAAAAAATTTTTTGCACGTGTATCATCAAAATTTTTTTTAAAATTAACATTATTTTTTTGGGTGGAGAGCCACCTTCAGAATTTTTTTTTTCATCATTTTGGCAGCCAACACACTTAAAATCAGATCCAAGAAAAAAACCATAGCCCCCCTCCCCCCTTTTCAANGGGGGGGGTTATGGTTTTTTTTTCTGGACAGAACAATTTTTTAGCGCTTCGCGCGAAAAAGAATATTTTTTTTTGCACGTGTATCATCAAAATATTTTTTTTCAAAATTAACATTATTTTTTGGGGCAGAAAGCCACCTTCAGAAATTTTTTTTTCATCATTGTGGCAGCCAATACACTTAAAATCAGATCCAAGAAAAAAACCATAGCCCCCCTCCCCCCTTTTCAAGTTAAATGGTCGGTCCCTAAATTGCCAGCTGAAGGAGCCTACTGCTGGTAAAATACTGTCGCATTGCGATATGATAGAGAGTCCACATCAATACATTTGGCATTTACTATTAACACCTATATGCTATCACAATTTAAAGACGAGAGTTCATCTTTAAAACAAATTATCGGAAAAGGGATATCAAGTGTTTTTTCGGAAACATCCATACAAAAATTTTAATTTTGTTTCGGAAAGGCCCTGCGCCCAATAAAATCTCGGTGACTGTAAAGTTATACTTTCATTTAAACAAACACTTTCATGAAAACGTTATCTCTTTTGTTAAGGTATATAAACTAACGCCATTGTTTACCATTTTTTATATTTCCGCAAAATTTTAAAGGTTATATGACCTTTATGTTTTTAACAATTTCACCTGTCTTTCATTTCGACGAAACTTAAGGAGTTTCGCTCCTCATGTTTTGGGATTTATGTCAGATTTTCGGAATTCTCTGGTTTTATCCATTTAAAAGCATTATAATTTTTTGCCCATGGACCCCCTTATTTTTTCCCATAATTTCATTTCATACATCTCTATGAGCATTCTGTACAAATTTCATTAAATTTTATTTATTCTGTCATATTTATTCGTGGTCAAACCTTGATAATGATAATCCTATGAAAAATCCGAGGAGTTCAGTTTCCCGCCAAATTTTCAATCACTTATAACTCAAAAACGAAATCATCAACCTATCAATTTTTTTCACTTGAATTATTTCTTTTTTAATTCTCTCACAAAAAATCACCTTTATTTGAAATCCTATTTATTTTCAAATGTAGTAGCGAACCCCCTTAATTAAATGTTATCCAATCACTTTAACAAGAAATTTAAGAAAATTTTGCTTATCATCTGATTTGTCTTTTTTGTCTCATGAACTTAATTCTGTTCTTCAAAACTGTTCGGTAATTTTGTTTTAGCCCCCATTGATCATTGATACAAAAATTACCTATCATGGGAATAAAATTTCCAATATATAGCTATAGATCTGTCTGAATATAAACCTTGCTTTTCATTTTTATTCTATTAGCGGAAGCTTCCAATTAGCTTATTCAAATAGTTCGATTAATGGTATTATTATACTTTATGCAAATTTCTTTTATTATCCATTAATTTCATTGGACAAGCTGCATTTGTTAATTTTGACTAATCCTTAGTTAGCCCCGCCCATCCATAGCAACGGGTGTTAATGTTTAAAATTAACACCCGCTCAGCCCGAAGTTTGCCGATCTTAAAAAATTAACACCCGCTCAGCCCGAAGTTTGCCGATCTTTAAAAATTAACACCCGCTCAGTTCGAAGTTTGCCGATCTTGAAAATTAACACCCGCTCCGACCGAAGTTTACCGATTATTATTCCCACTTGAGAAAGAGTATAAAACAAACCATGTGACATGTAATGTTATTTTTTTCAATGTTCTTGTTCTAGTTATTGTTTTTAACGCTTTTTCAACTCGGCATTCAGTATAATGAAAAATCATATTGCCCTTGGATGAAGATGTTAGGGCGATTAACACACTCGGTGAAAAAATTATCACCCTCCACTTCGTGTCGGGTGATAATTTTTTACCTCGTGTGTTAATCATCCCTAACATCTTCATCCAAGGGCAATATGTTTATATTATCAACTGCGCTTGACGAAATGGTCATCTTGCAACCCTTCATTTACATTAGTCTGTATTTGTATTTCAAAAGGAAATTGAAACAAAATTTCGATGGATTATTTTTCATTATCATTGGAACAAAATTTCGTGTAATAATNTTACCTTATTGCTTCAACAAAAACCCTTGTTGTAATGTAACCCTGTCATTTGGTCCAGAAAAGTCGAGGTAATGTAACTCTATCATTTGGACAAGTATAGTTTGGGTAATGTTACTCAATCATGTTATCAAGAATTCTAATAAGCAAACGGCGAAGAGGTCATTATATATAAATTACCCAAAAGCCTCATAGAATTTTATTGGCTCATATGAAATGTTAGGTTATGTCGTAAACATGGAAAAACAAAGTCCAAACTGTTCAAAATTTGAGCTCAAAAAAAATTGGTGAAACTCCAATGTAGATCAATTTAAAGTAAATGAATTCAAATCGTTCAAAATTTAATAAAAAATCATTAAAACATTGTAATGCTTCGAAATAAAGATTAATTTGAAATAGCGAATGACTAAATATAGAAACTTGGTATCCAAAATGGCGTCATGTGCATCATTTTTGAGAATAATGAAAAAAAAAGATAATCTGAAGTTTTTTATATGATATTATTATTATTGTTATTATTCCGTATTATTTGATTCTAATGCTGCTGATGAGATGTTATTTTTTGAAACACGTGTACATCATAACAAAATTCAATGTTTTTTATTCAACTTCGGTATTTTTGAATTTTTATAGTATTTTTTAAAGACGTTTTGTTGTTTTGATTGTTTGTTTGTTTGTTTGTTTGTTTGTTTTTGGCTAAGCTTGTGATTAAAACTATGATAAAAGCAGTGTTATGATTACATGTTATGATTACAAAAATGTGTTATGTCGTATTGGCTATCCAAATAAATTCCAAATCCGTAAATTCTCATTTGCTTTTTTCCCCAATTATCGCCAAATAGCTACTTTTGTCAAAAGTGCGTTTTAAGTTGTCAATATCCTTTTACTTCAAGAATGGTGAAATCGAACCTAAGTAGATGGCAATGTCTAAGTTGGATATAGCATCTTAAAGGATATAAAAGGCACAATTTGCTAACAAAACATGAAAAAAAATATTTTGAAGTACACAATAAAATGGAACAATATTTTAACGGATTTCCTTTAATTGGGTTCTAGTACTGCTGACGAGGAATACATTTCCGAAATGGCCATACAGCTCATTACAATCATTGCAATTAGAGTTAACATATGTTTTATGGTCTCATGTTCATTTATTCCATATCCTTTCGTAAAATATCATATTGTGAAAGTCTAAAAGGTAAAAATCTGACTGACATTAATGTTACACTAGTTTCTCCCACATTACGCATGATTGTGTTGCTTCCGATGAAGACGGCTGTGTCGTCGAAATGTAACGTAAATACTTTTATTCAACACATGTATTAATGTTCTCCATGAAGAAGTTTTTTTTTGTTTCGTTGACACTTTAAATGGATTTTTTTCTCTTTTTATTTTAGATCATGCAAATGAAGTTATACTTGCTGATTGTGCTGGTGCACTATTCAAATTACTTGGCGGAATAAATAATGATCCAAATAATACTGCAGGTTCAGCAATACACATTAGGAATGGCGAAATAAAGGATGAAATGGGCAATATACAAGATGGACTCAACGAGGTAGAAGATGAATTTGACATGACAAAGGATGGGCATGGTGAGGTCGGAAATGGACGTGGCGATATAAATTATAACGCAGACGAAATAGAAAGATCTGAGAAAGATGCTGAAGATGGCGAAATTGGTAATGGACTCGGCCACATAAATAACGGTTGAGAAAAGTCGAGGATGGAACTGGCAGGGGGGGATGATGGAATTGTATCGCTGACAAAATCCACTAAACGAGTACTTATTTTTCTCAAAACACATCAATTAAGTTTGTTTGTTTCGATTTTCTTAAAATATACTACAAATGATTTATTTTATACTAAACAACAAAACACGGAAGATACTGTGAAGTTAGGTTCTAGTGATAAACATTTCGAATGAATATGTCTTAACATTGCAGATCAAATCAATACATTACATAGCCAATAAAAAAAATACGCGTTTACCAATTTATCCTAAAAAGAAAAGCCCAAATCAGTTAAGGACAGAAAGATAACCTTTTTTTTTTTACAATTTTCTACCATTGTAATATTGTACGTTTTCAAATAAATTTATTTTGAACAACCCAAATGCAAATTTGCCGANTTTTTTTCTGTCAGTTTTCAGCAAAATACAGCTTTATTGTACTACAGTTAGAATTTTTCATCCCCTAGATCCGTCTGTTGCCTAACCGGATGTCGGTCTTTGAAAAAAAGTCTCATTTGCCCTTTTGAACGTTTACTTCTTTCGTTGATCGATGAATCGCAAAAACACATCGACAATACTGATGGCCTCAACTGTTTTTGTTTATTCAGATCTTTTCTTTACATGTACTGATTTCCCTATTCATCGCCATTATCGCAGCAAAACTGCAAGTAGTCATTCCGTTGTAAAGAAGATGGATTAAAGTTTGTATATCATAGATTTATTTTAAGAAATTTTATTTACATTTTATGACATTTCCTATAGTGCAAAGTTTCTTTTTTCAATTAGCATATATGCCTCTTACAAACTAGATTCCCTGTCTAGTCTGGTTCTTTGTCCAGTAACAACCACTTTAAAACATATATGACGCAAAATTGAGCATTGGAATAGCAATAACAGTACAATGTTTGAATATCCGGGGGTCAATTTTGGTTTGACGGTCAAAAAATTCTCCATACAGGCTTCGCAAATAATGATCTGTTATATATTGCTATAAAACATTACAAATTGTGAAAGAAATATATTATAATCTTGGATCCTTTTCACATGTTGGATCGTTTTCGAAATATGTTCCAAATTTGCCAAAAATCATGTAAAGTGTTCACTTATATGTCTACTAAAATTGATATATGCCACACAGGAATTGTTTGTTGTTTGTCAGTTTATAGGGATGATAAAATTCCAAGAACCAACACATTTTTTTCTGTTGGGCTTAATTTTATAGAAGAAATATTTGCCTTTAAAATGGCATTTATTTTGATTTGGTTCTAAGGATGTCATGTTAATGCAAAATATTAAAAACAACTATCGAAATATATTGATTGGCTAGAATGTTGTATCTACATGCATAAATTGCGTTTTGAATACATTTTTATTAAGATTCAATACATTTCCAAAATTGGTCTTCGGAATGAACAAATGCCAGGAATAAGTAGCCATACTTTTTAAATATCTATAAACAGTGAAACATAGTTTTATTTTTTATGACTGTGCTTCCTGTGTTGTATTATCTAGTTTCAAATTGAGGGTTTGGTTCTCAATTACTTGTATATGCTTTTTCTGATGTGTTCAACACAACAAACCTTTTGATATTTAAAAAAAATGCGTCAGTGTCGGTTGCATGGTCTTCTGGAACACACTGTTCTTTTATCGTGCGATTATCACAATTTCAAAGCGAGTAGATTCAATCAACATCCACCTAATGTGTTCAGGGAATATATGAATCTAACTTCAGTGAAAATGCAAGATCAATAAATCTCAGACACCTAAGGGTAAACTTTCAAGATTTCTCTGACGAGGCTTGCCGAGTCAGAACACAAATTGAAATCTTACCCGAGGGTGTCTGACATTTCTAAATCTGGTATTTGCAACGTTGTTTAATTTTCTTACAGTTGTTCATAAAAAAGGTCTTTCGGTACAGTCTTTACCATCCGCCATTACTAAGCGACTCACAATGACGTCATAGTATGCACGAGGCTGTCTAGCATGGGGTGGTGTGAGACAATATGAATCTAACACGGGTGGGTGTGCGAGGCAAGGAAATCTCACACACCCGAGGGCAAGATTAAGGCTTCGCCGAGTCAGAGACTACCTAATCTTGCCCGAGGGTGTGTGAGATTTATCATGTCTTGCATAGGCCTACCTACCTGTGTTTGATTTGTTTTCTCACCCTACCAACACAAAAGCCATGTTGCTCATTCGACATTGGACATCGTAGTTTCGTACTATCAAGGGTAATGATAGATTTCCGTCGACACTAAATAATTCAAAACATAATGAATTGCACAATCATTTACTTGGCTTACTCTGAATTTTCACTTCTTTTTATTTTTATATTCTGAAATCATTGATCTGGAATTTGACCTTCGTGACGTTTGTTTACTTACGAGAGTTACGTCCCCTTTTACCACGTCACAAGATTCGAGCGCGGGAGTTTTGAATGACGTTTTTAACTTAAAGCTTTGTTTATGAAAACAACACATTTTATAGGTTTTTGAAAATTAACAGCATCAAACACATTAATGTACTCTATTTATCACTTCTGTTGCGCTTTTAATACCGACCAAACTGAAAAATCCTCGAGGACGATGGTGACCATAATTTCGCAGGAAAAAGCGCGTGTAAACTGTCCCATCCACGGGTGAGACAGAAAAATCTCACCCATGCTTTGGTTACATAGAAAGCACTACAGGTATGGTGAGAAAGAAAAAATCTCACATGCAAAAAATAGAACTTACCTGTCTGAAAAGTGAGAAAATCAATAGACCCTTTCACGATAACCGTGTACCTACGATTTTGAGTGAAATTCTCACCAAAATGACGTCGTCAGACAATCAAAACGTCAAATATTTTGTGACCCTCTCAAAGGCATATGGGCGCATGCGCAAAATTCATGACCGTAGTTATCGTGAAAGGATCTATTCTCAGCATGATAATATCTTATTGATGTTTTAGTCACACTATTGTCAATAAAGCTTCAAGATTTGGATAGAAATAAACCGGTTTAACCCTATCGCTGGCTTTTGCTAGTGCCGGCTTTTCCGAGTTCCTATCGTTGTTTATATTTGTCTTATATCTTATTCGTGTTTTTTCCTGTGGAGTTTCCTGACAGATTGTGGCATGTGATTGTAATTTTCAGCCATTGCAAATGATTCCTGTTATTCTTATTTTTAAATTTCAACTGTTTTTAGGGGGTTTCGTTTTTCAATCCATCCCATATCTAATGTTGTTTGTCAAGTGAAATGTATTTTCAGTTGTACTGACACTCGTTTACAAAATTTAGTCATGTTGCTCAAAATATCAAAATATCATATTACCGAATAATTAACATCAGGCATTAAATTTAAATGCTGTGTCCTGGGATGAGATAGGAAATTTATTCTTAAACTATTTACTTGCATAAAGGTCAGTGTTCGTGTAAAAATCTTTCAATCTGCAAAAAATAATCATCATGGCATCTTGATAAGTTTTGGTATGCTCACTCATGGAAGGCATTGTAAGAGCCAATTAACATTTTCCTGTTTTCTATTTGACAGTTACCTGAACTCTTTAATCTTTTCATTATTTAAGCAATATGAATATCAGGGGCGTCAATCGTAGATTTAATGGTAAAAATGTAGAAATTTGATATTTTCGACCGTCAAATCAATATTGACGCCCCCTGACTTTCAAATAATGTACTGTTTACACCATAACTAAATTAAAACCATTTTTCATATTTGCAGTATTTGGCATTGCACAATATCATGTTCTTCTTTCATAATTGATGATGTTATATGAAATCTATTTAGAAGTATTTCAATTTCATATGTAAGAAGGCTTGATATCATAGTCTCCTTAGCTAGCTGTCAGTAACTGTGAGCATTTGTTAGGACAGTACCCGTGTGTATTGTCTTCATGCTTTATGTACTTTCATTGCAAGGTACTCGTCTTGATAAGTTGGACTTTTTTCTAGTTTGGTTTTTACTGTGAGTCTTGTTGTGTATTTATCTTTGAGCCATTCACCACACATAGGGGGAGGGTTTGGATCCAAGAAAACGAGTTTAACCCCACCGCAATTTTTGCGCCTGTCCCAAGTCAGGAATATGTTGGTCATTGGCTTGTCCTTGTCTTCTTATAAAATTTTGTTTCTTGATATTCGGGTTATTTGATGTGGTTTTTGCCATTGATTTATGCACTTTTTTTACTTTTTTGGGCCATTTAGGGCTTGCTATATGGTGTGGGTTTCCTCACTGTGTTGAAGACCGACCGTATGCTGACCCCTAGATGCTTTGTTTTGGGTCGTTTTAACCTGGAGACTGGATGTTGTCTCCTTGACATTTATCCCATTTCCTTTCATTTCATGTTACAATTACAATTCTAATGCAATCAATAATTCCATTATTTTTGTATTTAACGTGGTTGTAAGTAAACAAGGAATCAGACTTGGCAGCAAACCTACTTTGTCCGGACATGCAGATAGTGTAATTGATTTTTTTTAACTTATTAAGTCTTTTACTGCCTCATTGACTCTTTCGTCCACAAACATCGGTCCAGTAATTTCGGTATATAATAAACACCATTATCTCTTTAAGAGTCAAGAACCCATGAAGCAAGAAATTTATAATGCAATCTGTTTTCGACAGAAAATAACGGACATAAATAAAGAAGAGATTATCGAAAGACTTGAATCGCTCACCTGGGCTAGTGCTCCAATTGACACACTTTGACAAATGGATTATTATTATTACCAAGTTTTTTCAAAATGTACGGCTATTCATTCCAAAATTAAATCC
>MJUU01062104.1:23126-69621 GCA_002080025.1 Modiolus philippinarum
TAAGTTTAAGACATTGTTTACATGCACTTTTAACTCCCATTGGTTTATCTTTTGATTTATAATATTCACTTAGTAACTTGTATTTTTTACATTTCGTACAGATTTTTCCTTCTGTCATTTTTTAAAAAGAAATTTTTTTTATTTAAAATTTCGCTTACAAATCTAACAAATAGATTAGCAGATGAATTACATCGCAGGGTTGTAAGTGTTTTTCCTAAAAGACGTGTTTATGTTCATTCTGTTGATCAGACATGGGCAGTTGATTTAGTGGATATGCAAAAATACTCAAAACAAAATAAACATTATAAATATTTATTAGCGGTTATAGATGTATTTAGTAAATATGGGTGGTTAATTCCATTAAAAAATAAAACAGGAGTAACGGTAAGTGAAGCATTTAAAAAATTATTTAAAGAAAGAAAACCAATGTACATTTGGTCAGATAAAGGCTCGGAATTCTATAATCGACAGGTAAAAGAATTGTTAAAAAATAATGACATAAAGTTATATTCAACAGAAAATGAAGAAAAATCTAGTGTAGTCGAAAGATGGATAGGAACAATGAAACAACATATGTTTAGATATTTTACAGCCTCTGGAACATTTAAATATTATGACGTATTAGATCAATTAGTTAAAAACTATAACAATACAGTACATTCTTCAATTAAGATGACACCGGTTGAAGCGAGTAAATTAAAAAATCAATAAAGAGTTTATAAAAATTTATATCCAGAAAAAAAAGAAAAAAATAAAAAACCTAAATTTAAAGTAGGAGATAGAGTAAGAATAACAAAAAAGAAAGGTCATTTTGAAAAGGGTTATACAACTCGTTGGACAAAAGAAATATTTGTAATTGTAAAAGTTTTAAATACAAACCCTATTACTTATAAAATAAAAGATTTGAAAGGTGAAGAAATAATAGGTTCTTTTTATGAACAAGAATTACAGGTGACTCAGTTTTAGATTCGCTGAACTTCCGGATTTTTTTTTGGGAGAGGTGGGGGGGTCAAAAATTTTTTTTCACTTTTTCTGTGTAACTATTTTCTCCTTCAGGATTTTTTAAACACAATAGTAATATGCTATATTGATGCTTCCCACCGCCGACTATTTTTGAGGTACGAAAAAATAGTCGGTGGGGGGAAGCATCAATATAGCATATTACTAACGATGATTTTTTTCATGACCCATGGAAATTGGTGCAATTATTTTAAATACTTTTGGAATAGGGCCTGTAAGTCTCGTACAATTTTGGAACTTCCGGGATCAAATATTGTACCCGGAAGTTACATTTTAAACAAATACATATGACGTTTCGAACAAAAATTTGAACGTCATAATCCTCAGACGTCATTTTCGGCGGAAATCGTTTTCGAATTGCCTGTTTATCGTGGAATCTCGTGAGTGACATGACGAGACTTATAGACCCTATAGTTCCCATATGATAAAATTTTAAACTATGTCTTTTTGATACGGTTCGATTCTAACGAATACAATAAAGGGAACAAGTGTTGGACTATTATAACCAAGTATGATATAATACTTTCAGAGTAGATCTTTGAATGACGTTTTTCCTATATAGTCAAATGTTTAACTATTTTCCAAGCTGGCGTCCAACTTGGTGTACATTGGGAGATGTTCAACATATTTTTGAAAGGAGACCAGCATAAGACAATTAATTTGGTTTTAAATGGCCCAATTTTCTCAGAAAATACCTGAAAAGAGTTCCGTTAGGCCCAATGTTAAACTACATGTCAGCTGCTGGTCAACATGAAATAGTGCGTGAAGATATTGAATAGAGGACGAAAAAAGTGCTAATACTCTTAATCCATTGTATACATTATACTGCTTTATCTACCAACTCAAATCATTGGTCAAACTTTTAACTCTCAATATTAAATGAAAAGAGGGGGAAGAACCTGATCTTCGAAGATCACACACCAGGCATGTCATGATTAAAACTTCAAGATGGAGGGAATATATAATCAAGGTGACTTTAACTCTTAAAATAAGAAACACATAAATTAATTTTGGAAATACTTCTGATCTTGATCTTTGACCTGCTTCCACTAAATCCTTTGGTGTCTTTCTTTGCCTCGACGCGCTGATGTGTTAAGGTTCACTGAACTAAAAAAAATTAAGGTGAACAAATGTAAAATCGAAAGAGCTCATAAAACGAATGGTTCGTCATGTCTGTACTGAATTTTGTAATTGACGGGTATTTTTTCCTGCTGTTACTTTACTGTCATTTTTCTGTAAAAACATATGATCTTCTCCTTTGGCCTACTGTCCTCAAAACCAATAAGTGCTTCCCCTCTAAGAATCTAAATTAGGCAAGTAATCTTGACCTTTGACCTTTTGAATCCCAAATAAATATGTGTCTGTTACATCTCTAAATTTTTCACCCATGTCAATTTTATTTCACTCTATAAACGCATTCCATTTTGCCACTTTTCTTCTTTATGTCATACATATGAATTTCATCTTTGGCCAATCTAATTGATATTAAATTAGTTTAATCTCAACCTTGTAAGCTTTTATGTAAGTATGCTTCTCTAAATCCATTGGACATAGTTTTTCGACATTCAGTTTTGAAAAAAAAAAACGTTAATTTAAAATATGTGTAAAGAAGGGTAATTTTTCCCTAATTGTGACGTCAAAATTTTATTTCCTGTTTTAAAGACCTGTTATGAGCATTTCTTTGGTTCTTCAAGACACTTTACTTCTTGTAAATGCCTTGGACTATCCATCTCTCTTTTGTCTTTCCTTTGATTGTCTCGATTTCGAAGCACTTTAACTGATAATTTACCTCAAATTATTTACTTACCCCGAATTATTTACCTCATTAATTTTCATGCATTTTTATTTATTTGTCGTATGCTTAACTTTGACCTTCTGTTATGTTTCACTTTAATATTAGATTAAGTTTCATGTGGGAAAAAATTCCCGGTCCAAGAATCGAACCTCCTCAACCTTTTTGAAATATCAAGGTGATGAAACGACTTGCATAATTCGCCGCGGCTACCATCGCAAGTTAACGGACAGATGTAAGAAAATTTATTACATACTTAGCGAAGATATGTTCTGTTTTGCATATGTAATAAAGCTGGAAGTTAACAGTCCATATTACATACCCAGTCCGATATGGCCATATCAGATTGCCTCGTTTTGAAATATCCATATCAGACCGGTGATATGGCTATTTCGGCCCGGGTGTGATGATAACTCCTAATTGGAAGTATATAATAAACAGATTAAGACATGGCATTTTCCATATAAGCACGGTTGGCGCCTCGGGCTGATATGGGGGTCTCGGGATGATACCCGCGCTGATATGGAAAAGGCCATGTATTAATCTCTATATATTTAATGTGACAACAGATCGATATTTCAGGTAATTCTTAAAATACAATCTATTCGGTATTTATGTAATAAAAGTAAACAAATATCTGAAACAAGAAAAAAAAAAGAAACTTTTTCGTATGAAGAACAAAAAATAAATTTATTAACTAATTAATATATGTAGCCTAAATAAACTGATTTAAATAAGCATGAGTAGAAGATTCTATTTCACTGGCGGGATGTAAGCATTTTTCATATTCGGTGGTATTTTCTTATATTCGAGGTCTTTTAGTTAGTTAAGGTATGTTTCGGGGTAATAAATTGAATTAAAGTGCTTTGGAAGAAAGGGGTGGTAAAATGCCTTCGTGCTGCGCGCCCAGGCATCTTGGCCACCCTTTTCTTACGAAGCATTTAATACAATTAATTACTCTAAAACATATTTCAACTATTACTTGAATAACATAATACCGAAGTTGTTGTTAATTAAATCATGGATTCTATGAAAATACAGTTCAGAAAATTACACTGAAATAAACAAGTAAACTACACAAGATTCTGAGATATCAGTGAAATTTTCATTGAAATATGATTGACTTCACAATATATATTTTGAAAAAAAATGTGTGCATGAAATTTATAATAAAAAAAAAACTTATGCGCCAACACTTTTAGCCATTGACTGTTAGTAGTCTGTCATTAAATTCTATTATCTGATTGTATTTTTAATAGTATCAAAGATAAAATTTCACGGTTATCATTCCTGAAATTGACATATCCCTACTTATTTGTTTTTTTTTAATTAGGAAACATGATATATTAAATAAGTAAATACCGAAGTTACTGTAAATTTACTTTCTGCATATGCGCATTTCGACAACTTATGTCTCTTCAGTGCAGATAAAATCTAAACGTTTGGAAGACCATCAACTCAAAGATGATTAAAAACTGACAGAGAACAAAAAGCAAAATATGATCTAAATGTAAATCAGCTAAGGACAGAGCTTTGCACGAGGGAGATAAAATGGTTCCATTTTTGCTTTGACAACGGTTGATTGAGCTAAAAATTTCAAAAAGCGACAAGTAGTTGTAACAAGTCACGTATTAGAGCATAGATAGACTCTCAACAAGTCAATCTGCATGAGGGTCAGGCAGACAACAGTGTCCGCTATATAAACAAGCAAATTTAGTTCATTAAATTATCCCTGATACAGACAACATTGCAATAAAAAAGCTTAACATTAAAAGGCGTGAACAGCTTCAAACGTTGATTATTTATTGATACAGTTGTACCCTTCCCCATCCTATCACCAATCCCCACATAAAACACTCTTTCATTGCTCTGTTTAGTGAAAAATTTAGATTTCTTCTCTAACTTCTGACATTTATAAAATACCAAGTTATTTATACTTAATTTGACAGTTTGACAGTTTCTAGATATGAATCGACTGTGTTGCAAATATCCAGAGCTAAAAATGTTAAATTTCAAATTAACCAATGGAAACAATGGCAATAGAAAATCGAAGGAACAAAGAAAGGATTTGAAATTACAAAAATTAAAGTCAATATAAATGGCCAACACGAGAACACAGAAAACAATGACGTTAAACAGCTGCAAAACGCAGAAATAAAAACACAAGATTCAAAAACAAAAGCCGTCACAGTGTGGACACCAATGAAAGCGAGAGTGACATCAGATGCTCCAGAAGAGTAAGCATGCCCAAATGCTCAAAACTTGATTAACTGACCCCAAAAAGGTGGCTATTGCTTTTTTTCTTTCTTAAAGTGTCAGAACCTACCCTCCCCCCCAAAAAAAAAATAAACATGTGCTAAAATGAATTTTTAACGTAAATTTTCTCTTAATTTCTATTTGTACACGAACACGTAATCTTGATCCTTGATCCCAAACCCTACAATCAATAGGTGTCTTTCTTACCTCTGAAATTTCCATTGATTGATTGATTGATTGGTTAGTGTTTAACGTCCTTTCAATGATATTTCAGCTTGATCAGGACGAGAACAAGTTAACAAGTTGTTCAATAAAAACGATTCTTTGCTGGCGGCCATGTTTTTCATTGGATCAGAACAAGAGGAGAAGAAGAAAATGTGAATTTTTCCATAGGGTCCAATGTTAAACCTTAGTTCCACGCTGGCGTTTTTTATCGGATCGGAACGAAATGACCAATCTTTGTTAAGGACCTTAAGTACATCATTCCTGTCAAATTCAGTTGAATTTGCTTCAGCGGTTTCAGAGGAGAAGAAGAAAATGTGAATTTTTCCATAGAGTCCAATGTTAAACCTAAGTTCTGCGCTGGCGGCCATGTTTTTTATCGGATCGGAACGAAATGAGCAATCTTTGTAAAACACCTTCCATACATCATTCCTGTAAAGTTCGGTTTAATTTGCTTCAGTGGTTTCAGAGGAGAAGATGAAAATGTGAATTTTCCCATAGGGTCCAATGTTTAACCATGTTCCGTGCTGGCGGCCATGTTTTTTGTCGGATCGAAACGAAATGTGCAATCATTGTTAAAGACCTTTAGCACATCATTCTTGTAAAGTTTGGTTGAATTTGCTTCAGTGATTCAGAGCAGAAGATGAAAATGTGATTTTTCCCATAGGGTCCAATGTAAAACCTAAGTTCTGCGCTGGCGGCCATGTTTTTCGTCAGATCAGAAGGAAATGAGCAATCGTTGTTAAAGTATTTTAGTACATCATTCCTGTAAAGTTTGGTTGAATTTGCTTCAGTGATTCAGAGCAGAAGATGAAAATGTGATTTTCCCATAGGGTCCAATGTGAAACCTAAGTTCTACGCTGGCGGCCATGTTTTAGTCAGATCAGAAGGAAATGAGCAATCATTGTTAAAGTATTTTAGTACATCATTCCTGTAAAGTTTGGTTGAATTTGCTTCAATGAAGATGAAAATGTGATTAATGGACGGACGACGGACGCTTAGTGATGGCAATAGCTCACACTGACCCTTTGGGTCAGGTGAGCTAATAACAATATTCAAAGCAAAGGCGCTCACAGTGTGGACTCCCCTGAAACTGAGAATGACATCAGGTGCTCAGGCAAGACGTTTAGCCTTGAAACTCCTGTATATTTAATTGCAATAACGTGACGGAAATGTGTGAATATCAGCTATCATCAATTTGATTCGACGGTTTTGAATTTCAGGTAAAAACGATTCTATTTCACCAAAACCATTTTCATTCCCGTGATTCCTTGAATTCACAAGTAACAAACTATCCCTCTTTTTCAAGTGACCGTCTGTGCCAATAAGCAGGAAGATATGGTAATTCATCAAATAGTGTTAAAACTACTATATTTCCCACTTTCGTGAAAATCATTGCATCAAAAATATCCTTTCAAATCGAATTTCTGAGTGAAAAAACCTGAAATGTTAAGTTCAAATTTTCCTTTTCTGTAAATATATGTGACATGAACATTGACCTGTCTTAATTACTCATAAGGTTCATGTGGGATAGCTTCATTATAAAACATAAAGAGTTCAGCAGTAATGATGCGAAAACCAATTTTTATCATCGATGTTTTCTTATTTATGTACTTCTGAACTTGATATTTGAATTACTGACATTAAGATTTAAATTTTATTGAAATATTAATCATATATTTGTTTTTCTTATCTCTGAATCTTTTTTCAAAGTATATTTTTTTGAAATCCATAAAAGCATTCCAAACTGATGCTCCAAAAAAACTAATTTTCGTCTAATATTTTCTAATTCTGAACTTTTTTAAAGTTTTATTTACTGACCCAAAAATCAATAGGTGTCTTTCGTCCCTCTTTTTGTTTTTTCCTTATTCAAGTTTCATAACCCCAATAATTTTGAAAGTGGTGAAATTAATTTTTAACGCAATTTTCGATTATTGTAAGTTAAGTAAAGCTCATTGTTGAAGGCATCATGGTAACTTAGTGATGAAGAACTACATAAAAGTGTTGTCCCATTGCTTGGTTTTACCATGTATTTGTAGAGACATTGTAATATGTGTATTTACTCCATATCCCTTTGTTGATTATTTAGAAACATAATCTTGACCTTTGATTTTAAATCCTAGAATCAATAGGTGTCTTCATTTATAAAAACAATGAGAGGATATGGAGCAAATGAGTTGTTAAAAAAAGACCGCTTATGTCCGAGATGTTCACCATTGGAAAGTTAAGAGAATTTCTATAGCCATTGCTATGGAATCGAATGGCAGGTTAGGATCCATAGAGAGCTTGATTTACACGTTATCCAGTCAAAGATAAAATGGCCTTCTATTACAAAAAAAATAGAAGGAATATTCGAGCTTTTTGCAATTGAATTGCTTTATTTAATACTCCGGACAATAATTTGGAGATGGGAGCTATCCATTACGAAAGCCGGATAGTGTCAATAGATTTTTTTTTTAATTTCTCAGAACAGAACAGAAAAATATTTTTAATTCGAAAAAACGAGACAATTATTGCGTAAAAACGAGATAACTATAGCGTTCAAACGAGATAATTATAGCGTTATAACGCAATAAGTTTTGTTGTTTTTTTTTTTGGAGAAAAAATATTTTTAATTCGAAATAACGAGATAGTTATTGCGTAATAACGAGATAACTATTGCGTTCAAACGAAATAATTATCGCATTATAACGCAATAAGTTTCGTTTTTCCGAGAAAAATATTTTTAATTTGAAATAACGAGATAATCATTGCGTAATAACGAGATAACTATAAATTCTAAAAGCGGTCGAAATGTCTATACCCAATAGAATAATTAGTTAGGAAAGAATGTCCACACTGGTTAACTACCTATATTCGGAAGATGATACGAAAAAGAATAGATGCCACCGTAAGGCTAAGCGCTCCAAATCCGCTGGTGATTGGTGTAAATTTCGGAAAATTAGAAACTGCGTTACCTGCTTAATCCGTAAGTCTAAAGATGATTATAGTAACGAATTAATAACAAAATTTGTCGTGGAGTAAGGTAAAACACGTTTCCGGAATTAAAGGTAGTGAGTCAAGTATACCTCCATTGTTAGTGAACGATAATCTTATATTTGATGAAGCAGTAAGAGCAAATATATTTAACAAATATTTTGCAGATCAGTCTGAAATTTACGATTCAAATAGTCTTTTACCCAATTTGGTTTAAACTTAACACAGTATTTATAATATATATATTACAGAGAATGATGTCGAAGAGATTCTTGATTCTTGATTCTAAGATTTTGAATCCAAATATAGCTTCCGATTCGGATCCTAGACTGCCGAAGAAGGCTGCCTCTATTATCAAATTTCCTTTGTGTAAATTATTTAACTTATCGTGACAGAAAGCTTTTTTTCCAAGTCTATGGAAAAGAGCTAATGTTACTCATGTTTTAAAAAACAACAAACCGAATGAAGTAAAGAATTATCGGCCTATATCGCTATCAAGTGTTTAATCAAAATGTTTTGAACGTTGTGTATATAAGTATTTCCAAACTACTTACTTGATTACAATATTCTATCCAAGCACCAGTCTGGTTTTTTCTGCTGTTAATCAATTAAATAACATTACGAATGAATTTGGTAAAGCTTTAGGTAGTGGAAAGGAAGTGCGAGTTGTTTTCTGCGATATTAGCAAGGCTTTTGACAGAGTTTGGCATAAGGGACTATTATTCAAATTACAACAAATTGGGATTTTTGGGAACTTGCTAAATTGGTTTGTAAATTATTTAGATGGGAGGTTTCAAACGGTTGTTATCAATGGGTGTAATTCAGAATGGTTACCTATAAAGGCCGGTTTGCCTCAAGGATCAATTCTAGGTCCTTTGCTTTTTATTATTTTTATACATGATATTGTTGAAGATATAAATGCCGAAATTAGACTCTTTGCTGACGATACGAGTTTATACCTAGTTGTTGATAGCCCACAAAATGCTGCTGATATATTAAATGACGACTTGACAAAAATACATAATTGGTTTCTGAAATGGCTGGTAAAATTTAATGCTCAGAAGACCGAATCGATGATCATATCCAGGAAATCCAATAAACCGGTTCACCCTCATTTACTCATGAACAATCAGATTCTTAAAACAGTAGATAATCATAAACATCTAGGAGTTGTAATTTCTAATATGACATATTAGACATATTTCTGGCATGACCACATAGATTATATTTTTAAAAGGCTTATAAACCAGTTAATATTCTTCGAAAATTACGGATGACTCTTGATCGATTCTCTCTGAAAAAAATATATCTTTGTTTCATTCGTCCTATTTTAGAATATGCTGACGTCATTTTGGACACAAAAAATCAGAGTTTGATAAATAAATTGGAAAATGTTAAAAAGAAAGGAAATGGAGTAAATGTACAGTTAGACGCCGCTAGAATTGTGACGGGGGAACAAAACGGACTTCTCATGTTAAGTTATATTAAGAAACTGGCTGGGAAAAACTCTCTGACAGGCGGATCAAACATAAACTCGTTCTTTTTAATGAAATGGTAAATGATAAGACCCCTGAATACTTAAGTAGTCACATTCCTATTTCTATTTCTGATCGTCATGATCACAATACTCGACAATCTAGTAATTTATTAGAGATTAGGACCAGAACCAATTTGTATTCTGATTATTTTTTGCCTTCCTCTATAAAAGAATGGAATAAGCTTCCTGCAAAAATCAGGACGTGTGAAACACTTAGTTTGTTTAAGGAAAAGATTAGTGACAACAAAATTCCGCCATATTTTTATGCTGGTAATAGACTGGGTCAGATTTTGCACACTAGAATACGTATGGATTGCAGTTCTTTAGATTTACATTTGTATATGAGAAATCTTGTTGACTCTCCCAATTGTGTTTGAGGGGCCTTAGAATCCCCTTCCAAGTTTTTCTTCCATTGTCCAAGATATTTTCAACTTAGAAAGACTCTTTTTGCAGCTTTGAATTTTGTTCCAATTTATATATTAAATAGTAGTTGCTTAATTTTTGGATCTCCTGATTTATCTGATGATCAAAATGCGAAAGTACAAAACTATATCATTAAGCGTAAACGATTTACACCTTGACACACCACAATTAATTATCATTTATATTTTCTATTGTCATATGATGTTTTGATTTTCATTTTCTTTTGTTGATATTTTTAATTTCATTTTATTTCTAATATAACAGTCAAAGTTACAGATGTCGTTTCATGTATCAATATTTTTCGTACTGTAACGAGCTTTATTGTCATGTTTATTATGTTGTATGTAATGAGGAAACAGATTTACATAAGCATGTATGCTTGTGTCTGAATCCTTTTCTGTTTATGCTCTGTATGAATTTTATATATGTATGATTACTTATATGAATAAAATAAGTTTATACTAACGCATTAAGTTTTGTTTTTCCGAGAAAAATATTTTGAATTCAAAATTACAAGATAATTATCGCGTTATAACGCCATAAGTTTTGTTTTTCCGAGAGAAATATTTTTTAATTCGAAATTAAGAGATTAAAATTTGTTTTTCTGAGTTTTTTTACTGAGAAAATTTTAAATAGAAATTTATTGACACTATCGGACTTTTGTAATCCATACACCATTATGGGCCAAATTTTTCTTCGAGTGATCGTAACGAAATTTGGCAGGCAGTTGCTACTATCAATCTCTCGATGAAAACATCTTGGAACCTAAGTAAATATTGTCCATAAATGATAATGGTATAATCTGTTTTTTTAATTTTTTGATTATATTTTTTTAGGTTTTTATGTAATTTACAACCCAAGTATAAGGGATACAGCAAGAACATGCAACACATAGGTATATTTAAAGAAAGGAAAGAAAAATTCTGAGTGACCAGAAGTAAGGTAACAAAGCCTCGAGTAACAAATCACATATTGGACTTCTTACCACAAGTATCATAACCTACTCACATTTAAAGGTCAGTTGAAAGGAAATTCTAAATTTGTAAAGATGTAGTATCATTTGAAAATTGTTAAACATCGACATATATATTTCAGCTTCATTATCGTTAATACCAATGCAAACGAGAAAAGAATATGCTACAAATGTATATAAAACTGCATATAAACAATAATACATAACATCTTGAGGCATTTTGTTTTCACCAAGATAAAGATAAAAAAAAAATCCGAAAGCTTATTGCGCATCTACAGACTATATGCAACAATTTTACATAAATACAGAGAAGAGACAAGTATATACAACGAACAACATTGGTGCGACTATTATCAATCCCTTTCTTTAGTACCAATGACTGTATAAGATATAAAAGACGTTATACGTGAACATACGAAACAGAAAATAAAATGGACTATTTCAAGTCTAATACCACATTTATATATTAAAAACAATTAAAATTAAATCGGAAACATTTATCATTTGATTTAATATTATTCCAGCGTATTTGTCAAATTCTGTGTATTTTAAACTTAAATTGTGAAACAAACAAAAACTAGAAAAAAATAAACAATTTTTAGTCTAACGCAATATTTAGACATTTTAAACAATTAAACTTTCATCGGAAACATTTATCAATTGATTTAATGTTATTCTGACGTATTTGTTAAATTCTGTCTATTTTAAACTCAAGCTGTGAAACAAAAGATACAGAAAGGTAAAAGACTTCCCACTTCAATATTCATGGCGTGTTCATTGGATTTGAAATTAATCATGACGTTAATTTATATGTAAAATTTAATTGGTTAATCTAAAATTTTAACGGTATAAAATGAATTAAGAAGGGTGTTTTGTGCGTCAGAACTAAACAATATCTGACTTTGGTTCCCATGCATGTTTTTGTATAAACACAGGATCTGCAAACAAGTGTATAGACAAAGAAATTGTTCATAAAGATGCTCTGCACAAGATCATGTTCTTCTTTCATAATTGATGATGTTATACGAAATCTATTCAGAAGTATTGCAATTGACGTTTAATATGTAAGAAGGCTTGATATCATAGTCAACGGAAATTATGTCTTTAGCTAGCTGTCAATAACTGCGAGCATTTGTCAGGACAGTGCCTAAGTGTATTGTCTTCATGTTATATGTACTTCATTGAAAAGGTACTCGTCTGGATAAGTTGGCCTTTTTTCTGGTTTGATTTTTACTGCGAGTCTTTTTGGGTATTTATTTTTAGCCATTCACCACCCATTGGGGAGGTTTTGGATCTAACAAATAGAGTTTAACCGGCCACAATTTTTGCATCTGTCCCCAGTCAGGAATTTGTTGGTCATTGGCTTGTCCTTGTCTTCTTATGAAATTTTAGTTTCATGATATTCGGGTTATTGGATGTGGTTTAGTTAGTTTAGTTAAAATAGTGTTATATACGGGAAGATACATTCATCATCTTTACTAGGAATGTGAACGCTGAGAATTTGTTGAAAAAAATCATAAGAGCCCAAAATAGGAGTCGAATAAAAAAGGATAGCACCTTTTTGTACTTTTGTGATTTTTAGACTACAAATGTGCCTGCTATGCCTAGTAAATGCATCTGACAATAATTAAGTATTTTCTTTCTGGTTTTATTGCTTGATGTTTCCTTTCATTCAGATCAACGATTCTGAAAACTGAAAATTATTTGTCGAAATTGAATAAATTCTAAACCGTGTCTCAGAAAACGAAAAAGATGAAAAAAAAAAATCTGATTTTATCACCAATTGATATGTTTTAAGTTGTCTGCGGGGTATTTATAAAGAATTTTGTGAAATGTTCTGTGTAGAAACATAATAGTATTATTGCTCAAAATATGAAATAAAATTGAGGGGTCACCGAGCTTTTAACGCAAAAACTGAACTTGAGAATTTTAGGATTTTACATAGAAATAATTAGGGAAAATGACTTTATGAGGAGATATCTTTAAAAATTAATTATAAATTTTTGTTCATACTCTGCAATTGTTTTGCAATAATTATATCCCTTACATAAACCAAATAAAAGATAAGGGTCACCGTTCAAATAAGAGAGATGAATTGTGAATTGTTCAATTCTCTAGTGATATCTATATAAAATACTTTTATCAAATTATATCCCTTGTGTAATTTCTGTGTTCTGTAAATCCAGCAACTGTTTTGAGCACAGTTTTAGTTCACCTTTTTGTTATGAAAATGTTGTAAAAGGGATCAGGACTTAAAATTTCAAACACCTTAGGAATTTTCTTTATATTTTAAAAAGTCTTAATGTATGAACCAATATAAACAAGTTTTAACCAAAAATGGTGGAATAATAACTCTGAGACACCTGAAGTAGTGACTTTTTTTTAAATTTAAATATTTGTAAGTTTTAGAAATCCTGTGACCGACTTTTGAACTCACTTGAACATATGCCTCAGATACCTTGTTATTTATTAACATTGGGCCGATGCCTCTGCTGGTAAAGTGTTAGTCCCCGAGGGTATTCGCAAACCCAAGGAGCCAGTACTTCTAGGAAACTTGCAATATCTAAATTAGAGAAAATTTTGTTTGAAACTAAGGAGTATGTACTTATTGCATAGCTCTGTCTTTTGCTGTTTTTTGGCTTTTCTATTTAGACCGTATTAGTAATGTGGCATCTATCAGTGTTTAAACATACTTCGGCTTATGCATTTCAAAATATTTTGATATGATCTGCACTGAAGAGATACGAGTTAGCGAAATGCCCATATGCAGAAACTGAAAAGTAACTTCGGTAATTTTTTTTTATTTCAAACTTGATATATTGTGCATGACTTCTTCAAACAAAAATTTAATTTCAAATTTCTTAGTGCACGGTATTGTTCCATTCATTACAAAGTCATTATCACTGTGAGGCATGGGTCCGACAATTTCATATTATTTATAAGTGAATTTGTTCTTAACCTGTGATAATTAAATATTTGAACAAATATCCATAGAATAATTTATTTTTTCCCATTTTCCTCAACTCATGACAATATTACATTGTTATTTTTATCATTTTTCTCTGTATATATTTTATATTATCTTAAAATTTTGCGGGAAACCGAACTTCCCTAGATTTTCTATTGATTTTGCATTGGAATATTGAGAATCCTTCCAAATTTTGTCGAAAGTCTTCTTAGATGTATGCAATCAAATCTGAAAAGTGAGTAATTTCTGTGTAAAACATCTAGTACATTATAATGGATTAAAAAACCAGAGAACTTCAAAGAGTTAAAACACCCGACGACGGCTATGCCTTTACTAAAGAAATATTTCGTATAAACAATGAAGGGATATGGAGTAAATGAAAATGAGACAAGGTCTCATCAAATACATGGTAAAACAAAGTCATGTGACAACTGTTTTATTGTTGTTCTTCATCCTAAAATCACCATGAGGTCTTCAACAATGAGGTTTGTTAATACCTCATAGTAAGTTCAAGACGGTCCTGACACAGAATCCACTTAATATCCACATAATACAAAATAGCTTCTTAAAAGTCATAAATTTTACCCCTACTACTATAAAATACTGACGAAAATTTTGAGGTTTTTCTTGAACTGGTGTAAGTTAAATGGTCTATAGAACCCCGTGTGCATCTCATTTCCATATTCTGACAATTTGTGTTAGTCTTTCAAAGTTGTTTCGTGTATACTAATATGATAACATGATGTTTACGTGATTTTAATGACCAAACTGTCACTTTTAAATATACCAATAAAAAGATCTTTGAATATTTTCATTTTGGCATCAGTTTTGTCAACGTTTGTCTTATCTAATCTATGAGTTGTTTTAAATCACTAAAATTAGGTATAAAATAAAAGTACATAATATATTCTTTACAACAAGTACAAATTATAGCCATTCTTAAGTAAGTGAAATTTGGTACATCCATTAACTTACCTCTTCCCCAACAAATATTCTCTAAAATTGTGATTTTTGTTGTTGTTTATTTTTGCATGAAAATAGTCAAAACATACAAACTGTTTGTTCTGTATTACATTTTTTTTCATGAAATGCATCATGAATTGGAATATTAACACACATTTGTCCACTTAAATTTAAAATTTGCCCGAAATTCAAATGCATAAGACCAACTTAATCCAAAGATTTGTCAGATTTGTCCAACATTCACCGTTAAATCGTTATAAATGTCAAATCTGGAGGATAAATTATATCTGCAGATATGCTTATTATTTGCTCTTAGCGATGCAAAAGTTGTCTTAAAACATTTATTAGAAAAAGAATAAGTGATAAACCGACGATTCTATGCCTACCCAACAATATAATCCCTAGAAATCCTAACGGTATGCCTGTGGAGTTGCGTGTCTTAACAGATATATGAACAAATCATACAAATGGTTTTGCTTTCTTTGCTGAAAATGCATAAGATATAGATAATATGCAGTTTTAACGCCAAAATATTGGTAAAATTTAATATTTGGTCCGATATTCATGAAAAATGGGAATTTTCAGAAATTTGCAAAATTCAAAGTTGAATTATTAAATTTATCAAGTATAAGACGTATATCTGTCATATTGCGTGTAAGTTGGTCTTATGCATACGTTGGCTACACTGTATAAATGTTCATGAAGTGTTCAGTGATATGCAAAATGAAAACATTTTTAACCCTACCCCACAAAAATTTTAGTCAAAATTGACATTTTCGTGATTATTTTCAAATCATACCAACATCACAATCCTTAGTAACTATTATAAACATATATTGTATCTGTCTTTTTTTTTGACATGCCAAAAATTATTTACATGACATTAGATTTTATCAGTCAAAAAACAAATACAAAATGGTTATTTTCGTATTATAAGATTTTCCTACATTCCACGTGTTACTTCCTCATTAAAATTATACGTGTTTTTCTTGTGTAGTTACCTTGCAAATTGTTGCATGTGATTATAATTTTCGGCCATTGTAACATTCCTCAAGTTTATCTATGTTATTGAAATTCTACACCTTCATCTCAAGATGATCAAAATGTTATTTAAAAGTAAACTGATTGACTGTGAATTTCAGTTAAAGCTTTATTTATCTAGATATGCCCCCCCACACACACACACCAACCTTTGCTGTAGTATTTTATTTATTGTTTTCCGTATAGCATGTACAAATATTGATAAAATGGACATAACTGGTTTTTGCTGACATATATATGAGAAACCTCGGTCGGTTGTCTCCCTGTACCAAGTCTGTTTTGTATGGTCCACAGTGGAGATAATTTTAATAAGCATATTAATAGACTTTTGATATTTAAAATCAAAATTATCTAAACATTAACTATATATAACTAACTTGGTACAGGGAGATAACCGACCGATGTTCCTCATTAATTCACAGAAAACCAATAAAGGGGACAGTGAGAATCTGTTGTCTAGATTCTTTTGTTTAACCTCGATAAGAGATAAACTTTTATATTTTTGGTGGCCATTAATGTTAAAAATGCCACAATTCGCTACAAAAACTGGATAATTATAATTATAGCTATAGCTATATTCTTTTTGGATTGGATATTAGTATAACAGTTTCAACGACATTTGTGATATAATGACTCGTTTGGCATATAATCACAAGTCTCTATCAAGTTCTAGAATCTCGAAAACTCTCTTTCAGCACCAGATGTCGATCTCAGTTTCACTGGAGTTCACACTGTGAGTGCTTTGTTTTGAATGTTGTGATTTCTGTTTCTGTGCTTTGTGTCTGTCTAGCGTCGTTGTTTTGTGTCTGGTGTCATTGTTTTCTGTGTTCTCGTTTTGGCCATGCCTTTGGACTTCGATTTTTGTAAATTTCACTCCTTTGTTCCTTCGGTATTCTACTGCCGTTGTTTTCATTGATAATATTATTAATATGATTTTTCTTTCCACTAAAAACGACCAATTTACAAAGGAAAATCTGGATTATTTTGTAATTATGTTATAACAATGTTCAAAGTTAGTTTCCGTGTAACTTTGAACTGGAAATGAAGCCATTGCTGTATTACTTTTCACTTTAAAAAGACATTTTGTAGTTTTTGGACCAAGTTAAAAATAATGTCTTGAATATCAGAGATTATTACGTAAATATCCAAATGTAAATGAAAATATTTTCTCTAAAAAGTTTTAGATAGCCAATATTTTATCCTATCTGAGGCATAATTTCGTTTGCATATCGGGAAATTATGAAAATCTTGAAAAACTAAAAACCTGAAAATTTCCATTTTTCCCCCATTTTGAAAAAAAATGCCGACACTACCTCAGGCGTAAGGATAAATCTATGCGGTTGTTATACTGCTTGTTATGATTTGCCATTTATCACGTAGTGTTGGGCGACATATAGGGATCACCTGAATCATTTTGCGTCGTTGTTGTTGTTGTATATTTTTTTTCGCAACACTTTTCTGAGCAACCACAGACCGCTGCCACTTGAAATTTTGTATATGACTTATGAATTAAGTATGAATTCAATATTGCGCTTGTGGAATTCAGGCCTTTTTGATATCTACTTTCTTTTACCACCACTTGAAACATTTTCAACAAATACTGTCAATGGCAAACATTTTAAACAACTAAAAATTATACAGACTTGAAATTTTGCATAATACTTAAGTTGGTGGTTCAATACTGTGTTAAATGAATTCAGGTCAATCCAATAAAGCTACTCTCTGTTGAACGACTTGGAATATTTGCAACAAATATTGTCAATGACAACTTTCCTCAGCAACTACAAATCACAGCCACTTGAAATTTTGTATGTGACTTAAATATGAGGCTGCTATCGAACATAGGTCTATCGGACATTTGCTTCCTTTTTTTAACCACTTGAAATATTTTCAACAAATTAATAATATGTAATTTTTTGACAACAATTTTCAACTCATCATCCAAACAACGCAGCTGCTGTATACACCTACAAATTACTCTGTAGACATAAATCAAATGTGGATACTTGGAGGTTCGAAGGAATTATTACAAATTTTAAATCCGTTCATTTTCTCAAATAAATTCTCTTAAAACATTTGATTTTTCCACGCTGCATACAACGCTTCCTAATGATAAACTAAAACACAGATCATTGGTATCATTCAAAAAGCTTTTGTCGATTTTCTAATTGATAGTATATTTGTCACATTTGAAGGTGCTTTTTTATCAACAGCAAGTTGGCATACCAATGGGCACTAATAGTGTTCCTCTACTCGTAGACTTGTTTTCATATTCTAATGAGACTGAATGTCTTCAGGGACTCGTAAAAGATCATATTTATTTTCAAAATTGCAGACAAAGAACCCATTTGGGTAATGGCAATGTAAACATATATTAAACAAAAACACAATGAAATAAAACAAATATAGTGAAGATATATATCAGCTAAGGGTCTCCTCTCCTCAATTCTAATGACAGTCTAATAAAAGAAAAGAGACAATTGTATTTATATCTTCAGGTGTTGATAGGCTAAGGACAATAGCTACATGTAGTTGCTGTTGAAAAGTTTTTAAATTAAACCCGTTATTATTTTCATTAATTTTTGTTATAAGATTTGTTCGAAGTTGATTATAAATTTTACAATTAAAGAAAAAAATACTTTGTTTTCTATTGTATTGCAGAGTTTACATATTCTTTGCTGTCTATGGATCTTTTTGTATCTTCCTAATTCGATTAGTAATTCATGGTCACTAACTCTAAATTTAAGGAAGAAAGTTTTTGTTGTCTTCATTTAATGATTGAATTTTTGTATTTGCAAGATTATCATTATATTCTGAAACCGAATTATAATTTCATTGACATATGTGTACTGTGAGTAAGTTCCTTGAGTTCTTTATCTAAAGGTTTAGTTAAATTAGAAGCATCGGCGAGAAGTGGATTAAATCCATCATTATTTAGTCTTGAGAAGTAGAAAATAGATTGATACTTGATAAGATTTCACAGGCAACAATCCAATTTCTTGTCTAACAACAAAATCAGTCGAGGTTCTTTTTGTACCAAGTGCACTTTTAATAAAGTTTAAATAGAAAATAGATGGGGAAAAGGGAATGAGTCAAAGAGACAACGACCCAAAGGAGAGTAATAACAACTCAAAACCACCATAAGATCTTTAATGAACGGTGAGAAAACCCCACACCCAATGGCAGGTCGGATTCGGCCCCTAAATAAAGAGTAATCAGGTTCAGCGAAATAAACATCATCCTAGACTCCTATAGACATAAAGTAAACTAACTAGAAAAAAGACAAGACACACAAAGGCTTAATAAATTTCCTGACTTAGGACAGGCGCAAACCTGTATTAAATGTATTTTTTCAAAGGGGGATTTATCAATAAAAGACAATTCTTCTACAGTTCTGTTGTTTTTGAGAGCTCTAATTTTGGCTCTATATATTTGTAAATATATGAAAAAGAAAGGAAATTGGGTAAATGTCAAGGAGACAACATCCCATATCCAGGTTAAAACGACCAAAAACAAAGCATCTAGGGGTCACCGTGGGGTCTTCAACACAGTGAGGAACCTCGCACCATATAGCAAGCCCTAAATGGCCCTAAAAGGGTAAAAAAGCGGATAAATCAATGAAAACAAATAACATCCAATAACCCAAATATCAAGAAACTAAAATTTTATAAGAAGTCATGGACAAGCCAATCACCAACATATTTCTGACTTGGGACAGGCGCAAAAATTGCGGTGGGGTTAAACTCGTTTTCTTGGATCCAAACCCTCCCCTATGTGTGGTTAACGGCTAAAAATAAATACACAAAAAGACTCACAGTAAAAATCAAACTAGAAAAAAAGTCCAACTTATCAATACGAGTACCCTTACAATGAAGTACATAAAACATGAAGACAATACACACAGGTACTGTCCGGACAAAATGCTCACAATTACTGACAGCTAGCTAAGGACATTATTTCCGTTGACTATGATATCAAGCCTTCTTACATATGAAACTTCAATTGAAATACTTCTAAATAAATTTGGTATAACAACGTCATCAATTATGAAAGAAGAACATGATATTATGCAATACCAAATACTGCTAATATGAAAAATTGTTTAAATTTAGTTTTGGTGTAAAGCATTNGAGATGATCAATATTTTTGCTAACAAAAACCAGAAGTAACGATTTAACAACAATGCTGTATTTATATCCTTTATGAATAAGTTTGTTCAACGGATTAATAAGTTTTGAAGGACAATTTTTAAATTTATGCGCTTTGTAAATGATATTGCCATAGAAGTTTGGATGTGAAATGAAGCAAATTTCTGATGTATATGTTAATATAGGGCGAACAAGCATTTCAAATAATTTACATAAAGCTTTTACAGGTATTTTACTAAAATTTGATGTATAGGACTTTACGAAAAACAAAACTTTTCTAGCTTTGTTTGCTAATTCTCCGCTACAGATAGTTTCATTTCCATTTCTGGAAATAAAACAGCCCAAGTACTTGTTTTCACTAACATTTCTATTTTTCATTTTCATATTTTATAAAAGATCTATCCACTTTACCTGGGTTGTTCTGAAAAATCATGGTTTTAGATTTGTTAACATTAACTGTCAAATGCCATTTGTCACAATATTCAGACAGTGAGTTTAGGCTATTTTGATCATAAAATGAAAGATACAAGATCCTTCAGTCCGCATAAAGATATATTGGTGATGTTAATATTTTGCTAAATGGATCCCATTAATATATCTATTAGAACTAGGGAGAAACCACAAGATCCACATCTTTTTTGTAATTACACCTCGAATTTGACGAAAATGTCATCTCAATTCTAAATTTACGACAATAGGGAAGATTTTAATTTTAAAAAATATCAATTTTCCTAAAATAACCAGTAACATCCCAGCTTCTCCTGCCTACTGAGTGTATGTTTCACAATTGATTCGTTACACGAAAGCAAGAACAAATTATACAGATTTTCTCATTAGACATAGCTATTTATGTGACCACCTAATTTATCGAGGTCATAAAAAATTCTGTCTGATACGATCATTAAAAAGTTCTTAGATATCAGCCCTTGTTGAAAAATTAGAATTCTGATTCAAGATTCTTTTTTATTTAGTACCGAGATGATCATTTCTTTTTACTGTATACGACCTTTCAATAGCTATTAATGTTGAGTTTCTACTGGCCCCTACCACTAAGGTGAGGTTTGGCGCGCCATAAAACCGATTTAACCCACCATTTCTTATGAAATGCCTGTACAAAGTCAGGATCATTGTGGTCTACATTTTTTCCTGTTGATTCCACCTGATTTGTCTTTTTGTCTGAATGACTTGGGCTCTTGACAACCTCTGTTCTATAATTTTTTTATTACCTCAATTCCATGCATGAGTTTTACATACATCTCTCAGTTTGTGGCATTCAAAATGTTTGGATTTGATCTGTACTAAAGAGATAAAAAAGGCAACTTAACTTCAGTATTTAGCTATTTAGATATACATTAACTACAAAGAAGAAAAGGGCAAATACAACAAAAACATTTAAATCAACAATGAAAGGATACAGAGTAAATGCAAATGAGACAAGACCTTGTATGATTAAGCAATGGAACAACGTTTTCATTGTCTTTCTTCATCTCTAAGTCACCATGAGGCCATCAAGAATGAGCTTTACTAATACCTNTACTAAAGAGATAAAAAAGGCAACTTAACTTCAGTATTTAGCTATTTAGATATACATTAACTACAAAGAAGAAAAGGGCAAATACAACAAAAACATTTAAATCAACAATGAAAGGATATGGAGTAAATGCAAATGAGACAAGACCTTGTATGATTAAGCAATGGAACAACGTTTTCATTGTCTTTCTTCATCTCTAAGTCACCATGAGGCCATCAAGAATGAGCTTTACTAATACCTTATAGTAAAATAAATAAAAAAAGCCTAGCACTGGTTTTAGCGAAGTTGCTTGATGTCGGACAGTAGTACATTCATGTCTTTGTTCACGTTGATCCATGTATGCGGGATCTTCAATATACATAAACTTAACTGGCAAAGTGTTCTTACAATCGCTGTCATCCGTTTTCCGACAAAAAAGTCTCAAAGAAGACGATCACAACATTTATACAACCAAACTCATCGATCCATTAGAAATAAAACTTGGCATAATAAAATCATGAGACGTGGTCAAAATAAACAGGTGGCCAGAATAACAATTTAAAATTACAAAAATAAAAAAGCCAAGATTTGAAAGTATGACGGTGCATGCATACGAGAAATTCTCTCAAGAACAAGTACATCATAACTGAAATGTCTTCTTCTCTCAGTAATAATGATTGAAGATATAAAAGAAGTTACAGCCCATAATTTATTTTAGTGTTTAACGGGTTATTAAAATTTTGCGTATCCTTTTTCACGTCATCAACCGAAATAGATTCAAACTGGACCATATTCAGGTTTAACACGATATAAATAGCGTTTCCAAATAGGTTGACTTTAAATTATTCTTACGTTTTTGTCAACTCTGTCGATTTTAAATTCCAGTTGTGAAACAAAAGATACAATAAAGTGAAATAGTACCCACTTTGATATTTATGGTGTGTCTTTTGGTTTCAAATAAATAACCTTATTGTGTTAAATGTGAAATATAACTGGTTAATCTAAAATTTTGACGGTATAAAATATTTTCAAAAGGGTGTTTTGTGCGTCAGAAATAGAGGGTACATTTGTATATGACGTCGGTTCCCATGAGTGTTTTGTATAAATACAAGATCTGGTGAGACCACGAAATACAGACCTTTGAAGAGCCTTAAACAACGTAACAGTTCATAAAAAGGGTAAGTCGATCTAATGTATCTATTTCGTAAGAGAAAAAAATGAAATTAAAATTCAAGTTTTAATTTTCCGGATACATCTATATACTCCATTGTTGAACATTTTAAAAGATGATAGGTCATGTTCTTTTTAATGCTTCCGGAGCACCTGATGATTTCTCAGTTTTTATAGGGGTTCACACTGCTAGTGCTTTAGTTTTGTGGCGTTCTTGTTCATTTTTGTTTATTTGTTTTGTCTTTCTCATACTGTCTTAATTCGTGTTGACTGTGAATTGCCGTGATTTTGGATTTATGATTTTAGAATTCCCCTCTTTTCTCGTTCTTGCTTCGGTATTCGTTTGCCGATGTATTCTATTTCGCCAATTCAAAAATGCAAACGGACTTCTATTTTTTTATCTTTTTTGTAGCTTAATTTGGACATCAAGAGATTATACATTTTATTTTGTTGAAGTAAGTTTGAGGTGTTTACTCTTGAAATGATATTCACCGAGCCAAACTTTTTAGTTGATTATCAAGTTTTCAGAAAATAAATTGTAGTATTACTTATTGACGGTCGTGAATATCAATATTTTTTTAAATGTCATTTTATTAATATTCACGACGGTCGATTAGTTATGCTTTTTACTATGCATATTTTCTACTCAAAAATCGGAATTTTATATGCGGATTGTTTTTCTTTATTTAGATTCGCCAGTTGTTTACTTTACAACGATATTGATGAGATAGTGTTGAGGTCACTTCCTTCGGTGATTAGAAATCTTTTGTTTTCACCGGTGACAACAGGAGATTTATTTGATTGAGAAAACTTGATAATTAACCGCTATCTATATAATATAAAGAATATTTGGAGTGAATCATGTAATTCATGATATGTTTCTTAGAGAATGAATTATAAATATTATTGCTTTGACTAGATTTCAAATTCGATTTAGTTGCTGTAGTTTTAAGTCTCATAGACGTTCGCATATATAAAAGCTAAACTGAAAAGTTTATTCTGATACAACATTTATATAACGGAGGTTTTGATTGGTCAAAAATGACCGTCAATTCTACCATCTATACACCTAAGATAAAGTAAGTTCCCTGTTTAGTCTGTTTCCTAAGATGGTAACAAAAACACAAGTAAAAAAAAAGAACATGAAATGGTTAATTTACATCAGAATCGCAATAACAGTATATTATTTGAATACACGAGGGCGCGCACTAATCTTGATTTGACGGTCAAAATATCCGTTTACGAGTTCCGCTACGCGTCGCCTGTAACCTGCACTTTGACCATGATATCTACGATTGACGCCCTCTGGTATTCAAATAATGAACTTTTATCGCTGAATTATGTCAATCAAAGAGATAATTGCGACGCATTCACCTATTCGCCAAACGTTCGTAAATTTCTGGACCCGTAGTTGCTACAGAAACGTTACGAAGTTGATAAAATGTTTCTATTAGAAACTACGGATGTGAAATCTAAACGGATGCTTCGTGAATAAAGGAGTCATAAAGGTTAATGATATCTAAAAACGTTATCGAGAGTAGTAGGTTGTTAACTTAACGAGTAAATGCACATGACACAAAGTCTCTGCAAATTCACGACTAAACCAACCAATCGAACAATGCCTTTTTTGAAAGATAAATATATATGACAAACAAAAACATAAACAAGAAGAAGACAAGAAAAAAGACGTATTACATATTCTTGTCAGATTTGGGCTTTTTCTAATTAAAAAAATCTAAGAGGCATTATTGCCTATTAAGCATTAAGCAAAGTTTAATGAATAACAAAATACCGAAAGTACTATATTATTTAGTTTATTATACTTTATGCAAATTTCTTACATTATCCGGTTATTTCATTGGATAACCGGCATTTGTTAATTTACAGTAACGTCTCATTAGCCACGCCCATCCTTAGCAACATGTGTTAATCGTTAGCAACATGTGTTAATGTCTAAATTAACACCCGCTCCGATCGATGACGTCATCGATGTATACAGATTCTTATTTTCTCGTCACTTTTGTTGTTGACAACAATAATCAAAGCTGTTTTAGTTATAAATGTATTCATTTGTAAAATAAAAGTGACCTTATATATGAAAAAGGACCTTGTCACAAATTTAATTGCAGGTAAAAGCGATTTTTCACAGTTCGACACAGTAGTAAAACAGTACTGACTATTTAATTGTAATGTGTTTTGAATGTTGTATAAAAAATTATTATTATTATTATTTTCAAACAAAGCGTACATCGGAGACTTATTGTGTGCATTAAGCATTCAGTATAATAAAAATCATAATGCCCTTGGATGAAGGTGTTAGTTCGATTAACACACTCGGTGAAATATTATCACCCTCGACGTTGTCTCGGGTGATAATTTTTACCTCGTGTGTTAATCTACCCTAACACCTTCATCCAAGGGCATTATGTTTATATTATGTATATGCGCATTTCGACAACTCAATTCTCAACAGTGCAGATCAAATAAAACATTTGGAAATCCATAAACCGAAATATGTATAAAAATATGTATAATGAATTAATCATAGGACATTGTTAACAAATATTATATATATACATTCAGTACTTATCCTCGACTCTTTAACGATTTTCATTTAATTTAGTCGTTTAGAAGGGTAAACTTGGAAACTGTAATTATAAATGTTTTGCTTTGTGTTTGTTGTTTACTGTTTTTCGTCTTTCCTAAACGTCAGTGGATTAGAGGTGTTGTAATAAAAGAAAATCATACTCAAATAATAAGTTAATCTTTTTTAATTTAAGGTGACTCACTCATCACATTTTTGTATTTGTGTCAGATTTCCGAACTCCTCTGGTTTTCTCCAGTTCATAGGCTTACTGAATTTTGCACACAGGCCCCCACGTTTTATTTCATGAATATCTTTTATAGGTAAAATTTGAAATTTAAGGCACCTGAAAATCCAGAAAAATCCTTTTCCGACAATTTTTTTAAATGTCTCCTATCTCCGTTTAAAGCACACGGACCTATATATTTCTTTTTACCATTACATTAAGTCTACAACGCTTATTCAATTTAAATAGGTTTCAAGAAATCCTTGATATAAACAAAATCGGGGATGAGCCTCCTTGATCACGAAAAACCATAATTCTTTAGATTTAATATTGACTTTGGAAAATTGGGGAATTTAATATCCTTTATTCCATTCGTTTAACTTATTACTTTCTAACTCCTCTACGACCTCCTCAACTAAACATGAAAAATGAGCAAGTAACATTCAGTTTTGCGCATGTGCATAAAGTGAATTGACAGTGGCTTAGGTAATTTGTTATTAGAACACTTCTAGCTGTCTCGCTTTATTAAGTTTCCATTAAATTATAAAGTTTCCTCGGACGTTGTGATATTTTTAATGAGTAGACGGCACGTTTCAGGACAAAAAGGTGAATAAGCTGGGAGACTAACGCCCCACCAACAGAGGCATCGACACGAGGTTGATTAATATCAAAATAAGTAAGTTACTGCAAATTCAGTTTCTGCATATTACCATTTCGACACCTTATGTATCTTCAGTATATATCAAATTAAAACATTTGGATAACCATTAACCAATTAATAGTGAAATCTGAAAGGGAGCAACCAACAAGATCTAAATTAACCAAAATTAGCTAAGTAGAGAGCTATACAATAGGGACCAATGACGATATACAAAAGTATCTTTTCACGTTAGCAATGGACAAATAAAGATATATAGAGTAAATGTACATGAGGCAAATCTCTATAAATACATGGTAAGATTAAGCAAATGCAGCAAACTTTGTACTTTTTGTTGTCCCACATCTTGAAGTCAAAACCAGGCCTTCAACAAAGAGTAAACACCCCTACCTTAGCACAGGTTTGAGCGAAATTCACTTGCTAAATGTTGAATAACACTACATCCATGTATCCTTTTTGTCATGGATGCGGGGTTGTCAAAAAGCATAACATAACGGGCAAAGTACTCTAACAAACACTGTCATCTATTGTCCGACAAAGGGACCAATAGACAATACAACATATAAACGATCACAGGGCACTTATCGAGTATTTCTGTCAATTTCAGAACATGCAGACGAAGATATATTTGCTGCTTGTGCTATGTACTTTATGCATGTTTGAACTTTGTAACGGATTTAGGAAACCAATGCCACAAAAACAACAACAACGGAGTAAAGACCAAAACTCTGGAATGAAACCAAAAGATGATGGCGAAAATGGAGATGGATTCAAAGGACCCCACCATAAAGGTCCACCAAGAAGACCGGACAAGGATTCAGATAACGAAAATGATGACCCAGAAAATAATGATGGAGGTATGAGAAATGAAAATGACGAAACAAGTGACTCAAAAAATAAAGTCGGTGATAGATTTTTTCCCCAAAAAAGACCAAATCGTCCACAACTACAGGGTGAGGATAAAAATGACGATGAAGGTGACTCAGAAAATAAGGACGATGAAAAAGTAAAACCCCCACCAAAACCTGCTGGAGCAAAGGAGGAGGGTGGAGAAGGCAAGAATGGTGAGAATAAGAGGAGACCACCACCAAAACATTTCATGAAAAAAGGGGGCGATGAAAATGATGAAAGTGAAGAAAAAGAAGATGAGGGTGATGACAAAGTTAATTCAAAGGTATCTCGACTAAGAGATTTTATTAAAAAGAAAAAGGAACATCGTCAAAAAATACTACGCGGATTAAAACAAAAACTGCAGAAATCAAATTCAAAACTTAAAGGTATGTGGGAAAAAATTAAAAACCAAAAACCAAAGATGAAAAAAATGAAAGAAATGAAAAGGAAAAGCAAAAAAGCGCTGGATGAACGCAAAAAACAGACGAGGGACGGAAAAAAGAAGTTTAAAGATAATACGAAAGAAGCAGAAGGAAGACAAAGAACTAGACGAAGGAAGAATCAAGAACAAAATATGTAAAAGTATAAGGCATCAGTGGAAATGGGAACAAACCGAACCAATCAACGGACATGATTTTTATGAATTTTTTTTAGATGTGTGACATTCAGTTCACTTTTGCTTGACGCTATGACTTTTTTAAAGATACTAATATTTACTGTGCTCTATTTAATTTACTTTCACTTTCAAAAAAATACACATTAACTCTTCCTTTGTTTATTGTTTTATAATAAAAATACCGAAGTTATTGTTAATTTGTTTTCTGCATATGCACATTTTGACAACTTATGTCTCATCAGTGCGGATAAAACCAAAACATTTGGAGGTCCATTAACCGAAAAGTGCAAAAGATTATTTGATGTTCGTCTTACATTCACATCAAGTTACGGCTTAACCATAATTGTCCTTTTATTTTCCTTGTACTAAAGTCTCGTCTTGAAGCTAATGCTTATGAAAACTAAAGAGTCAGTCAAACAAATTATTTTGTATAGGTCATCCAATATGATTTCATTTGTTTTATATTACATCGTAGTTTTAAGCAGATCACATTAAAAATTAAGCGAGTATTAAATGCGCTATTCCAGAAATAGTGCGTACATCCCCTTTTCGGAAGAGACATCTTTTTGGTCCAAAAACCTAAGGAAGACCCTGCAATTCCGGACCTTTTGCAACATATTGTAAATATTTAAGTTACTTATAAAGGTGGAATTCTATAAAATCTAAAATTATTACATTGACATAATTTTTTTTTTGTATCTGTCCCATGGAAAAGGGGGAAGCGAAACAAATGGAATAGCCCATTTTTTTCACACGTTTTCTAGCAACAAAATTAACATTGACAAAAACCAGTTTGGAGAATTAACCAAGCTCGGAACACTTTCTATACTAAAGGTTTATGCAATCATTTTAGAATAATTGCATAGAAAAATCATTTATTCACAATACGACGTTACCCGCTATTATTAATATCCGTTAAATAAAAAAAGGTCACTTTTGGTAAAAAAAACAACACAATATCTCGCAAGCAAAATGAATACGTAGTTATATTTTAGATTCAGTATTGTGTGTCATCTCCACTCCAGGAGGTTCGACCTATAGTAATGTCCGTCCGTTCGTATGGCAACAAAATTCTACTTTAAACTCATGATTATCCGTTGTATTTTTTTAATCCGACGGAAGCTCGTCTTTCTATATAAATATTGCAGCTGTGCACCATCCATTCTGATCGGAATTTGATATTTTTCCAGATTCTAATAACGATTTGGCATTCGCTTTAGCTTATGGAATTTTTCGGGTATACCTCGACTATCGGCTCCTCTGAAAACCGCATTGTTTTTACATGGGAAAACTACTAGCCTTGTCAAAAATGTAAGATTCAGATACGTAGACGATGTACTTTAAATGATTCAGGATTGAAAAAATATTTACACCGCATCTAGGATTTGAAGTTAGCGTATTAGAGTCCTAATATATTTCCAAATTAATACCGTATGTAGCAAGAGCCAAAATTGTACATCCAGAATGCATGGCAATATAAGTTTTACATACAGTACAGACAAGGAACGACAACGACGAAACAACATATTTAATGCTTCCATTATCTGTATTTCATTCTAAACCGTATGGTATTTTTCAACCATACAATTGCAAGTACCTATTCTTAAATTACTTTCATTCTGCTACGTATGGAGATCACCATATTTGATTGGCTACGAGTACTTCCGATCATTTCCGTAACTGTGTTTTATCAGTCAGTAAAACTACATCAGCACGAGACTCCTTGACAACGACAAAAGTAAACAATGACGGCGGAGTAATCTAGACAAAGACCTGGTGAAACATCCACGATTTTCATAGTTATCTTTCGTCATCATTAGCATTCTATTTACGGAATGTAACTATAAGTATTAAGTGCAATATTTTGTAGTTTTATTGTCGTGTAAAAGTGTGGACCGTAGAACATTTTTCACATTTCACACGCCAATAAAACTACAAAATATTGCATTCAATTCTTAGATAAATATTGCAGATAAACACAATGCATTACACTTTTGCTTTATTTTATATTTTTCTATATAGATATATTTTATTTTTTCACATGAATGGGAGTATGTTTTCTCATAAACAAAGTACAGCTTTTGCACAGGCTTCAGCGTCTTGTAGGTCAGGCGAAATATATTTGTGTTTTCACTTGTGTTCACTAAAAGCATTGGCGGTAGTTTTGGGTTTGAACGTCCCCTTTTTACTGTAATATTATTTAATACAGCCAGATATTTGCACCACTGTATTTGAAAAACACAGGAAAGTGCTCAGATAACTGGCGCTATCAATATAGAAAAACGCTGAACGAACTTGCTAATTAGTTTAGTAAAAAAGATTACAGAAAATAATCATTGCATTTCTGTCGTTCACGTACTCCTAATACCAATGTCATTGTCTGTCAGATATGCGTATACGTAAGTAAGCATTCGTCAGTTTACCATAAACACAATTTTACGATTTTCAGAAATTTTGTAATTAGAATTACAATTCTGAATTTTTGTTTTGAAGATCTTCGCCAATAGAACAACACGGCAAAAATCTTGAAAATTCATGTAAGATTTTATAGATATATGACGTCAAAATTTTGGCAGGAAAAAGTCCTTTTAGAGTTTTTTTCTTGGTTTCCATTAGCTGTTTATATGCCTTAAAATATATGAAAATATAATTGGTTGATCAAATTTTGCATATTGTCTATTTTATGCATGTTAAAGTGACCTATGACAAAGAAAATATGATCCACGTGCAAAAACAAATTAACCTTGTTTTAATGGATAAAACCTAAGGATATTGAATGCTTCTGAAATATGACACTCATACTCAAAGTATATAGTAAACAGATAAAAGAAAAGGTACAGCAATTTGTTAAGGAAAAGGCTTCGTCCTTGATTATACCGCACCCCGAGATAAATTGCTTCAGGCGGCTCACTCGTAATATTTTTGAATTTGTGTCAGATTTCGGAACTCCTCTGCTTTTCCACTTGTATGGCTTAAAGAATTTTGCACACGGAGCCAAACCTTTTCATGTAACGTATACCGCGCGGTTATGGCTATATTGAATAAATTGAAATAGTAGGTCCTTATCTGGTATGCCAGAGTTTGTGAGAGTAAAATCAACTAGAAATAAGTATAGACTAAATAACACCGAACTAAGATATGTACAAGGGCTCTTTGCTTAAAACAACATGAAATCTAACTATAGCACTGTACAACATAAATCCACTACGAAATGATCACTATGCTATGACACAAATTAAAACGCTTCATAAATTCAAACTATACAACAGTGCATTTAAACCTATAAATATATATATATATATATATATCAACGACAGTAGAATACCGAAGGAACAAGGAAAGCGAAGACTACAAAAATCGAAATCCGAAGACATGGCAAAAACGGCAACAGATAAAAACAAAGACAAAACAAGGACGTGAGACAGCTACAAATACGGAAATAAAAAGACGACATTAAAAACTAAGGCACTCATAGTGTGAACTCCCATGAAAACCGGAAGTGCCATCAGGTACTCCGGAAGGGTAAGTATGTCCTGCTTCGCTAGCGGCACCCGTCACACTATCAGTGAGTCAATCCAGGGTTGAGTCAAAACCGGTTATGTCAAATCCGTGAAGCCGTGAAATCTAAATGAAAATGTTCGATTTCATTTATGACACAGACACGTCTTATCTGTCAATGATATCATGGTGACGGCCATAAAATTTCTGAAGGGATGAAAGCAACAAAGGCTGAACAAAAACCCTGACTAAGCAACTTTTGGGACAGTGCTTTTGCTCTATTCAAAAAAATCGCTGTATAAACTACATGCGCGACAGTATCGAATCAACTGTGAAATGTACACTCCATAGGCTGGAGAAGAAGGTATATTGCTGTGCAGAAAGGGAAAATTCACAATTGGGAAGTTAAAATCATCACGTTTGTCATATAGCGTAGATTTCAAGCGTCCATTTTCATCAATGTATATAAACAGATCTAAGTACGAAGTATATATATATGATATCTACAACTGAAAAAGGGTTATACACAAGCTATCTGATGTGTATAGATATACATCCGTATATGCTAATTGTTAAAGGCTTCTCAATCCAACAATGACTTATTACCAAGACCTATAAACTATTCAAGCAACAAATGCTTATAGACAACCGACGCAATCAATGCTTTTAAACCACCGTAGCAACTAATGCTTATAGACCATATATAGGAGTTACTTGTTTTAGCTGCGACCAGTCAAAATGACATACAGCATTAAACACTGTAACCCTTTAAACCTTGTCTACTTATAGACCGTCTTTACAACAGTCTTCTTGACGGCCACACAGACAATGACACCGACCACACATCTCGTCGTCCCCTTTTATANTACCTATCTCCGTTAAAAGATCACGCACCTATATGTTTATTTTTACGATTTCATTAAATCTACAATGCTTCATCAATTAAGTAGGTTTCCAGAAATCTTTGATATAAACAACACCAAGAGTGAGCCTGTTCTTTATAACACATTACAAACTATTTCTGATGAACAGGAAGTTCCATTGTATCTACTAATTGGTGGTTGTACACACCCTTCATAGCGATCAGCTAAACTCGTATGCAATTCTCCGTGTAAAACTGATCCTTTGGTTTAGTCATTACACAATGATCAGAATGACAAGGAAAATGTACTGAACAGCAAGAATGGTGTGTCTTTTTAACTGTTAATTATACTTAACCGCGTCATTCTGATCATAGTGTATGGTTTAACAGCAGGGGGTCCAACCTAACTGGTTGGAGAAGACCTAATTTGGTTGGAGCAAAATCATTTGTGTATGAGTTTAAGTTACTAAGAACGGTTAAATTGCTAAAAATGTCTCCGTTCGGCAATGACAAAATAAATTCACCCCTTTCAGTCAATATTTGTTCAAAATATGTAAGATTTCGAAAGCTATTGAAGAAAAACATCAACGATCTACATATTGAACTTCTGCGATATTTTGGATACGGTTTTTGAAATCTTTAATATTTTGAACAAGTATGGAATGAAAAAGATTCAATGATATAATAATTGCCGAACTAAAATGCTCTAAATAACCCAAATTGATACAGAAACGATTTTGCTCCAACCAAATTAGGACTTCTCCAACCAATTAGGTTGGACCCCCTGAACAGTATAATTAGTTTTACACAGAGAATTACATCTGAGTTTAGCTGATTACTATGAAGGGTGTGTTGTAGACAGGGAAGGATTCTGGCAACTTAATTAGCATTGAATTTTGTTTCCTTGAACGTAAATTTTGAAAAATATGCTTTAATGTTGTTGAAATTCATGTAAAATACTATGTGTTATATGTTTCCTATGTATGATATATAGTCTCTCACACTGTTCCACATTGATAACTTATATTTGAAATCGAAATAGTTAAATTTTCATCTCTTAAAGTTCAAGGTTTACCGAAAATGCAAGAAATTAAAGAAATTCCTCTTTATTCTACATTTGTGTTTTTTGTGAACTAAGTAGTTTGGCCTGGCGGTAAACGGCATTTAATACGGGAGTTTCGAGATAGGGACTCTCGTGTAATTGAAGCAGAAAAGATCTCCTCAAATACCAGTCAGAAGCTTAAGGATAACCGGAATCCAGACCTATTAAATATAAATGTATACCACCTAAAAACAAACTATTTATAAAATTGAAGTGTACTTATAACATGTATAATTTGTCCTGCATGACAATTATTTAACTAAATTTTAATTGACGAAAAACAATTAATCTGAAGCGGTATAAATAGATTAAATATAAATCACCCTTAGCTCAACAGTTTATACTTATTGACTGGTTATGAGGGAATAGCAAGTTTGTTGTCCCCGAGACCCTGACTATTGACCGAGGCGTAGCCAAGGGGACAACAAACTTGCTATTCCTGAATAAACAGTCTATAAGTGTTTTATCATACCGAAAACACCAGATTTACCATTTCTGAATCGTTTCTCTCATTTCTAGTGTTTGTTTTCTAAATTTTGTATTCTTATTAAAATATAATTACATCTTCTTTCTTTAACAAAATTTTATCTGCTGCAAAGTGAATAGTGTTCACTGTTATTTGCATAACTAGTTTAGAGTTGTCATTTTGAAACAATGATTTCAGAGCATTCTGAATTATCAACATAACTTTTATCCAATGGGACTCACAAATGAACAGTCTATAAGTATTTTGTTATACAAAAAAAGAAAGAAACAACAAAAAAACAAAAAAAACAAAACAAAACAAAAAACAAAAAAAAACCCCACAATATTCACAATTTTTAAATCTTTGAATAATATTTCTTCATTTCTAGTTTTTTCTAAATTTTGTATTTTTATTGACACATAAACAATTACATTTTTTTCTCATCAACAAATTTTATTGTGCTGCAAAGTGAATAGTATTCACTGTAATTTGCATAGCCAGCTGAGAGTTGTCACTTGGAAACAATGATGTCAGAGCTTTCTGAATAATTATCAAATGTTTAATCCAATAGGAAAGCAAGAAAAAAGTTCGGGGAAAATATTCATTTTGCCAGTCAATAGTCCGAGAAACTATTGACCGGTAAATAGTTACAAAATTGGAAAAGGTTAAAAATAATAATTTTATTTTAGAAATTTTAGTAGTAATGTTCATATACTAAGGTATAATAATGTTCATTAATTAGTGATTCCATCTGGGGGTATTGATGTGTTGATTTTTTTCGTATAATACACAGAAATGTTGTCGGAGTGAAAACGACTCGAAATTCCCGTACTGCCATAGCATTCACAGTTAATGGGAACGTAATACTCTCCGGGAGAACAGATGTCTTCAGAAAACAAATTAAAAATGAGAAAATATGGAGTGCACATGAGACAAAATGTCTACAAGTACTCTGTAAAATCGAGCGATGGAACAACTTTTTTTATTGTTCTTCTTATTCTTGATGTCACCATAACGCCTTCAACAATGAACTTTGCTTATACCTAATACACTGCATGGTAACCGCGTCGGTAGCCGGGAGTTTGGATTTCTCCAAGATGGACGTACCGGAGTCGGATCAATTAAGTCTGTACTATGTTTTAAACTTATAGGCAATTTTGTGACTTATATACATAGAAATTTTCTCTTAGTGCAATATATATAACTGTGAAAAACGGGGTGAAACATGCATGATCTGTGTACATGCATTTAAAAATGCAAACTTTTCGTGTCTATTTTCTTTAGTCTCAATTGAATGAGTCAATTTACATTAGAAAATGTTAATTTTAATCATTTTATAGCAAATCGCTGTAGACAAATTAGGAAAAATATCTAAATAGCCTATTTATTTACAATACACGATCCGTCCAGGCGCCAGTTTGGATTGTAATTACACTATGTTCAGTTTACGGTTTGGATGTATAACAAGAAACGGTTTGGAAAGTATAATGATTTCTATAAATATGAAAAAGAAAGGAAATGGGGTAAATGTCAAGGAGACAACATCCTATATCCAGGTTAAAACGACAAAAAACAAAACATCTAGGGGTCACCATATGGTCTTCAACACAGTGAGGAACCTCACACCATATAGTAAGCCCTAAATGGCCCCGAAAAGGTAAAAAAGTAAATAAATCAATGGAAACAAACCACATCCAAATACCAAGAAACTAAAATTCTATAAGAAGACAAGGACAAGCCAATGACCAACATATTCCTGTTGGTCATTGCCTTGTAAAGTCTTACTTGAAAAGACTTTTCTTTCTTTCTTTCTGACCGTTATTTCCAACTAGGGCATTTTCTGAAATATAGCTTTCAGAGGACATGTTTTTTGGCTCAAATCAGGGACCATATAAAGATGTCTTACTTGTCTGCATGCATAATCACAAAGTCTGGCTATCAAGAATTCCTATCTTTGCTTACGTGTGTACTTTTGTCTTTCACTTGCATTTTTCTTGTGCAGTTCCCTTGTGGATTGTGACATTGGATTATAATTTTAGCTAGGTATTTTCTATTATTTGGAATATTTTAATCATTGGTAAGCTAATAGAAGCTTTTCTTTTATAGCCAGTACAAAAATAAACAATCTGCATTAGATGTTTAAGGAAAAACTAGTTGTTTAACATGTCCCTGGGGATGACTTCTTTCAAATAGTCGTCAAGTCCAGGAGATAAAAAACTCATAAATGTGTGACCCCTTTTCCTTTTCAAGATTGTAGTCATAGAGATAGTGGTCTACCTGTATTGATATTTATTCGTATGTTTAATATACTATAGGGAAACGGGATATAGGAAGGAGAGGTTTGGGTACCCATAAACCGATTTAACCCTACCATCACTGGCTTTCGCTAATGCCGGTACCAAGTCCGGCTGTCCCGAGTTCCTACCCTTGTTTACGTTTGTCTTTTGCCTTTATTTGTTTATAACTCAGCTGGCTTGAGCCAGGGTGATCTTTGCCATCACTTTGCAGCCGTACATCGTCCGGCGTAAACTTTTGATGTACAATTCTCCGAAACTTCTGAGGCAAATGGAACAAAAATTGGCCACAATAGTCCTTTGGTGGTCCCCTTGAAAAAAGGTGCTTTTCAGACCCGTGCTATATCCAAGATGGTTTCCAGTGAAAACATAATTCTAACAATGGACCCTATGGAAAAACACACTCAAAGATAATTCTCCTATGAAACAGCTGAGCCAATTGGAGCCAAACCACAACAATAGTCCTTGGGTAGTCCCCTGCAAAAAAGGTGTTTTCAGATCCGCCCTGAATCAAAGATGGTCTCCAGCCGGAAACATAGTTAAACATTGGCACCTATGGGGAAAAACATTCAAAGATCTTCTCCACTGAACTGCTGAGCCAATGGATTTGGCCACAATAGTTCTTGGTTGGGCCCTGCAAAAAGATGTTTTTAGGTCCGTCCTGTATCCAAGATGAATGCCGGTCGGAAACAAAGTTTTATCATGGACCATATCCGAAAACACATTCAATAAACAGCTGCGCCAAGAGCGCATGATACGCCCGTCCCCACTTTAAAGCAAACTGATTAAATGATTCTTGAAATTAAAAACTCCATATGAACAAACATGACAAGGGACTTCTGGTATGTATCAATTATTTCATCTGTTGTTAAACAGTCAAAAATGTATATTGGTTTAGGGGTAGTGATGTCTGCAATTTCAAGCTTTTTGAAATAATCAAAGTCCAATAACTCTGGAACGAAAAATCGGATGACAAAATAAAAAGATAGGGAGCTTTCTTTTGTCAAACCCAACAATCCTGCAAAGTTTCAAGAAAAATGTTCAAAGCCTTCTCTAGTTAGAGTATGACATGTAGACTAAATTACACTTTCAAGCTTTTTTGAAATAATCAAAGTCCCATAACTCTGGAACGAAAAATCCGAAGACAAAATAATACGATAGGGAGCTTTCTTCCGTAATACCCAACAATCCTGCAAAGTTTCAAGACAAATTTTTTTAAGTGTTCTCTAGTTAGAGTACGACATGTGGACGGAAATTGCAATTTCAGGCTTTTTTGAAATAATCAAAGTACTATAACTCTGGAACGAAAAATCCAACAACAAAATAAAATGATACAGAGCTTTCTTCTGTCATACCAAGCAATCCTGCAAAGTTGCAAGAAAAATATTCAAAGCATTCTCTAGTTAGAGTACGACATGTGGACGAAAATTGCAATTACAAGCTTTTTTGAAATAATCAAAGTCCCATAACTCTGGAACGAAAAATCCGACGACAAAATAAAACGATAGGGAGCTTTTTTCCGTCATACCCAACAATCCTGCAAAGTTTCAAGAAAAATGTTCAAAGCGTTCTCTAGTTAGAGTACGACGTGGGGACGGACGGACAAACGGACGGACGGACGGACAGCGGTATACCATAATACGTCCCGTCAAAGACGGGCGTATAAAAATCTTCTGCTCTGAAACTGTTGAGGCAATTGGATCAAGACCTGGCCATAATTGCCTTTAGGAGGTATCCTGCAAAAAGTGTTATCAGTTTTACACTTTATACAAGATAATATGCTGCTAGCAGAGAACATGATTTAACATTGAACGTTATTAAAACACTTCCTTTTTAAACAACTGTGCATATTTGAACCATACTTTAATAATTTTTAATAATTGAATAGTTTTTGTCGCTCAATATAGACTTACTATGTTAGTCAAAGTCCAGATTAGCGATGTAGGCTCTTGTTTTCTTCTGCAGTTCCCTTGTACATTTTGGTAAATGACTGTGTTTTACAGCCGTTGTAGGCGTTTTCTGTTATCCTTTTTATTTTATTTCTGTTTTGGCATATAATTCACACCAAAACTTTAATTTTTTAAAATTTTTTTATTCAACTTCCGCCAAGAAATTTCACCCCTTTTTAACTTGCCCTGAATATAACATTACTCGCCCGATATGACATATTGAGCTTCTGCTGACGGACTCGCTGGAGGTTGGATAAAAAGATTTTTGGCATGTAGCGAATCACTCGATTTCGAGGAAGATGTACAATAATGAAATAGGACACTTTATAGCAAATGAAAAGAACTGACTGTATTTTGCGGAGGCGGTATAATTTTTTTTACATTGACCCTATTGAAAACTACCCTGGAACTACTATGCGAATTGGAGCAATTTTCTCAAATCTTTGGCAATTGTGGCAAGATTTTTATCAAGAATGGCAATAGGAAACACTTTCGGAGATCTTCTTTCGACATCACTGGATGCAAAGGAACCAAACTGTCATAATAGTCTTATAGTCTTCAGAAATATTTGTCCCTCCTGCATCATGTTCACACCTTTATCAAGAAAGTCGCAAGTGGGAGATAAACCCTGAAGATTTTTTCCTCTGAGTCTAGTTGGCCAATTGCTACCCAATTAAGTCACAATAGTCCTTGTGTTGTCTCTTATAAAACAAATGTATCTGACAGGTTTGCATCACTTCCAATATCACTGTAAGCTGGATTGAGTTTTCACTGTAACATGTGTAAAGTACTTTCGATCAATACGTTGAACCAACATGACATTATCTAGAATAAGGTTTTGAAGGATATACTCTCAATGGCCTCTGTTGTATTGGTGTTTTGTTTTATCCAAAACGGAAAACTAACATTCTCAATTACATCCAAACCGTAATATATATGAGTTCAATTCGTTACATGATTTGATCATGACAGCAGACATATGCGTTCATTCAGTGGGATTAAGTTAAGTTAAAGGATTCTTCTGTAAATGATGGTTTACATTGTGATATGACTCGTGTAAGATTGATGCACTCGAGCTCATCTCACACGTGTAAATGATCAACTATAAGTGTTCATTTTTGTGATAAAACAATCGTTACAATGACTAAAAGTCATTAAACACCTGACTTCACAATGTAGAGAACACACAAATGGCGACGACGTTGTTTACACGGTATAGGTTTGTTGATGTGTCTTTTCTTATTTTACGGAAGAAATAGGAACTTACATTCGATCAAGATTAAAGATCGGGGTATCTTTCACTCGTGTAAGAAATTATACCATCTTTTCCTCCCGTTTCGCTACGATCAACTTGAGAAAAGACAAACTTTCTTACACTCGTGAAAGATATCACGATCTTTAATCTGACCTTATGCAAGATCTTATTTATCATACAAGTAAGTGAAAAAGGTATGCGTATTATCTTTATAATTTATTAAATTAAGGTAGATCGACACTAATACACGGCGCATTCGATTGGCGCATTTGTGAAACACGAGTTAGTCCCGGACCGAAGATTTTGAGAAATGTTTCGCTGTACTTAAAGGTATAACAGCAATATTTTTAGGTACTTACAGACAAAAATCACAGACAAAAATGCTTATATTTTAACATTCCATCAGGTGATTTAACGATTTTCGGTGCAGGAAGATTCTATTGGCTGGTGAATTGATGACGTAATTTTTTCCCATTATTTTCTAAATCTTAAATAATTTGTCATTTAAGTCATCATAAAATGTTTTAAACATTTGAAATGCAATAAGTAAATTATATTTGATAATATCATAAGCCAAAATTTGAGTTTCGACATAAACAATCGAAATAAATAGATTTTTTTGTCTCCGAAAGTGTTGTTTTAAGACCTTGATGCATTGAAATATTTAGTAATAGAGTATATCTATATAAATACTCTATTATGATGATTTTCATTTTGATTCGTCATATTTCCGTTGAAAATGATGTATATTATACCAAAAAGTGCAAATATTTAATCTACAGCAACAAATACAAAAATCAAGTATCATCATAGCATCGAATAGTCTGCTCCAGGTGCATTGAGAATTGATAATTTATCCATGAAATTATTAACTCATCTTTATGTACTCGTTTTACTTTTATTTCAACTTTTATTATCATATTAAGAGGCCTTTCTATCGAAACAGAACAGCTTCTGGTCCTTGCGTCTTTTGTCCGTATGTGAGTTCAGGAGACTAGGTTTGTTTGTTTTTCGTCACATTTAATTCCTTAAACATCTTAAATCTGATCTTATTCAAACATTAAACAGTTTTATATAGGTCTAAGTTCTAATAGTTACTGCTGTGTATATATATTTTAATATCTATTTACCAAAAAGAGTAGTTTTTTTAAATACCAGGGCAAATTGATTGAAGCTGCTTCTGTGAAGTTCAGAATGGGTCTACGGTCAGCTACAAATATGTAGTCTCCGAAATATTGCTTATTAAACCTTACATACAATAAGCAACCACGCCCGAATAGACGGGATGTGCCAGCGCGGAAGGGGGCCAAGGAAGATGGAGTTGTCCATAGGTCTTCCAGAAGGTGTACAGATCGTATAGGAGTTGAATGACCATACATAAACGATCGGACATGGTGTAGGATTTATTTTTTTGAACTTTGTCGTATCTCATACAATGAAATGCTGATCGAAATACATTTTGTTTTTTCATTAATTTATTGATTGATAATATCTTTGATTTATTATTTCTTAATGACAATGTAGTGTGCAGTTTGAGCCGAAGTAGCTCATTTCGCTAGGTTCTGTTTATCCATGTTTTTCCCTTTTCTTTGAAGCAACATCCCAACAGCACCGACATAGGGATTATACAACTCCCAGCTTATCCCTATTCAAGAGCCTGTGTTCGATACATTGACTTCCTTGATAGAGCCAGGTTGCTCACAAATAGGCTACTTAACCAAGGGTATGTTACCAAAAACTTGAAGTCATCTATCCAGAAGTTTTTTGGTCGACATCACCATCTTGTGGACCGCTATTCGATATCTGTTTCACACATGGCAACAGATCATTCCCTTTACAGGTTAATTGTTGTTTCTTCTACCGTATTTGACATGTTTAACACGCTGAGTGTCTTAAAAGAAGCAGCTGATATTTAACCTACCGGTTCACATGATCTCAGCCATGATTTTTTTATTGGTTCCGTGTTTTTTATCTTTGTGTCTGAGTGTCTTCGTTTTTCTTCTCTGTTCCGTACTTCGTGTTGTGTCTCTGTTTCCTTGGATTATTATTCGTTTTGGATTGACGGTTCGGTTCTCATTTATTTTTTATTAAGTCGAAGCAATTCATTTTCTCACTTTATACTTTGGCTGGTTGTAATTGCCAATTTTGTTCTGTTTTATTTTGATCAGGTTTATTGTTTCTGATATTTTGCGTTTTTTATTTATTTATGTTTTTTGTAATTTTTTATTATTTTTTGTATATACCCAAAACAGAAGTGTTCGAAATTATGGATTCCTCAGACAGATTAGAGGATACATGTAAACTCTTGCAACCTTCGACAAAGAAGCGAAGTGTTGTATCAAGATGTGGATTCTGTTGCATCAAGGTATTTGCAATCTTTGGTACAAAGTAGGGCATTTCTACTGTACTACAATTATCTAATGACAGAATCGACAGCGATCAAGATGATTCATTCTACTGGAAACTAAGAAGAATCATTGAAAAACAAAATTTATCTGATACAGAACTTCAATGTCAGAGTGTATGCCATAAAATTTTTACCAAGCAATTGAAAAAGGTCAAATCAAAATGTACGAGCAATATATCGTCAACAGTCTCGCTTGGACAAAGGCCAAATATACCTGATGGTCCTTCTACTCCGTCTTCTGTTACAAACTTTGTCTGGACTTCTATGTGTTTATATAGTACCATCACCGACATTGTGGCTATAAACAGAGACCCAATAAGTAAAGCTTGTTTAATAAAAAGTATGTGCTACTTCTGAAAGTTGTGGCGATTTGGTACTTTTCGGATGGATCTGATTTAGTTGCTGTTGGTGCTCAGTACCACAGCAAATGTCACCAAGCATATGCATCCGAGAGAAGCGTCAAATCGAGATTTTGTGACAAATATCTCCCCGAGTTGATCCACACCAAGAAGCATTTTACAAATTAGAGTCTAAAATTGATGAACCATTATTCCAGGAAGGCGCGTTGTTTGAACTGCAAAAGCTTCTTGATAAATAAAAACAATATTTTAACATTTTCATTAGGATAGTGTCGATAGTCCAGGTTATCCATCCCATCGACTCAAAGAAAACTAAAAAGTCATTTTTAGGATATTCATACTCGTGGCAAATACAGCAATTGAAGCGCTTATTTCCACTGTCGTATTCCAAGCACAGGTTTTCAAACCAAATAGAGGTGTGCTTTATCGGACATCAAAAATCCGTGGCCATGGCTACTCTAAGGGCTGATACTCCTCACATAGAATTGTGGTTTAGCAGTGATAGGGACAAAACGGATTCATGAATGATATTTCATGCCTCAGCTGATGCATCATCTGGATTTCAACGCATTTTTGTTTGTTCTCCTTGTTCACTTAAGTTTTGATATTGGTATTGGTATTGGGATTTGGTTGCATTTGTCTAAAGGTGGGCGAAGTTACCAGCCCATATCATTGCGAGTACGCTTGAACTAAACATGTGTGAAGCTCTGCCTGCCTTCCATGCTTTTACTGTTTGCGATTCAAACAAGGACCTTGGGAACTGTTCAAGTCAAATCTATCGACATTTTGTTCTCTCGCCGAGCTGTCTATACTTCCCTTAGATGATATCAAGATAATTTGGAACAGTATGTCCTGCGTATTTACAACAGATATCCAACGAGTGCAAGTTGAAACCAAATGCGGTAAAAACTATTTGCAAAAAGGGGTCAAAGAATGAGCTCCTAACCCAACTAAGAACGCTTTTTTGCAGCACTTCAAACGAGAAGAATACCAAACTTTAATTTGGCTATCTTCGTTACAGCCAAATCCTGCAATATCAAATCCAGATGGTTGAGGGTGGAGAAAACAATGTACCGATAGGAAAAGCCACCTGGAGAGAAAATCAACAACACAAAAAAGACCATCGGTGCCCTTGACCATAAGATTGAGGAATAAAGAGCAAGTGATGATTGATTACCATACTTATGAAGCATCTGAATTGCGTTATACTGAAGCTTGTTTGTCAGAAGGTGGCGAGAATTGTCACAACATTTACGAGAAAAATGTTGAAGGTGGTTACGAATTTTTCTTCTGATGAAAAATCAGACAATGAAAATGATTCAAACTAGCATAGTTAATATTTCACAGTGACCGGTTGATGTAATTGTAAATATTGATTTATTGTGATCCTGTGGTTATTTTGTACATATGTACATAGTTTTCCGCAATTTTGTAAATACTATGTTTCTTATCAATATTTTATGGGGTTGTGTAATATAATGCATGCAGACTATATCTGTATTTTACGAATATTTATATATAATTTATTATATCCTGTGGACTGTCACCCTGACATGGTGGGGGAGCTTGAGGTTCCCTTTTACCATATAGACTAATTCGGATTGAATTTAATATTCAAGTAAATATAATTATGCCATTGGGGTCACGCATTTCATGAGAGACCCTTTTTGCCATGTACATAGTTTTCTTTGTTTTTGTATCTTGTGTTTGATATTACGTATTTAAATCAGGTTTTTGCTTTGTTTAAGTTTGTTTAATGTTTGTTTTGTATAATTTGGCAATACAGTCGCTTGTAGTAATTTACATTGCATTAAAAAGTTAAAAACAACACCAGATTTTGGGTTGTTTGCTTTGAATGAGCTTAAAACGCGCCACGAGCTCACTTCCGGTTGTCATTGATACAAAAAAGGTACTTGTGTATAGGTGAATCTTTTCCTTAAACATACAAAATGTTATAAGAATATGATTTCTGTTTCTGTTTAAATTATGTAGAGTTTTCATCTGTGAGGTAAATTTTCTAAAATCATGGGTGCCAATTTAAAAATGGCGCTTTTGACACCTTTGCACGGAAAATCGGAAAATCACCTGATGGTTTCATATACTAGAAATGTTGCAACAAAAAAATTGCTGTTATACCGATGAGTACAGTGAACTCATTTTTCAGGGCAGATATGCTGTTTTATTAATCCGCATCCAAAAATAATACATATCTGATTACAATTTATTTTTTGCTCAAGGTGTAGTTTTCCAATATAACATGAAATCGATAGATTTGACTTGAACAGTTCCCAAGGTCTAACCTTTCGTTGTTTGAATCGCAACCAGTAAAAGTATGGAAGGCAGGCAGAGCTTCACACATGTTTAGTTCAAGCGTACCCGCAATGATATGGGCTGGTAACTTCGCCCACCTTTAGACAAATGCAACCAAATCCCAATACCAATACCAATATCAAAACTTAAGTGAACAAGGAGAACGAACAATAATGCGTTAAAATCCAGATGATGCATCAGCTGAGGCATAAAATATCATTCATAAATCCGCCTTTTCACTATCACTGCTAGACCAAAATTCTATGTGAGGAGTATCAGCCCTTAGAATAGCCGTGACCACGGATTTATGATGTCCGATAAAGCACACCTTTATTTGGTTTGAAAACCTGTGCTTGAAATACGACAGTGGAAATAAGCGTTTCTATTGCTGTATTTGCCACGAGTATGAATATGACTCTATCCCAAAAATGATTTTTCAGTTTTCTTTGAGTCGACGAAATGGATAACCTGGACTATCGACACTATCCTAATAAAAATGTTAAAATATTGTAAATATTTATCAAGAAGCTTTTGAAGTTCAAACACCGCGCCTTTCTGGAATAATGGTTCATCAATTTTAGACTCTAATTTGTAAAATGCTTCTTTGTGTGGATCAACTCGGGAGATATTTGTCTAAAGATTCCGATTTGACGCTTCCCTCGGATGCATATGCTTGGTGACATTTGCTGTGGTACTGAGCACCAACAGCAACTAAATCAGATCCATATGAAAATGACCAAAATCGCCACAACTTTCACCACTTGCACATACTTTGTATAAATTAACCTATTTATAGCTTTACTTATGGGGTCTCTGTTTATAGCCACAATGCCGGTGATGGTACTATATAAATACATAGACGCCCAGATAAAGCTTGTAGCAGAAGATGGAGTAGAAGGACCATCAGGTATATTTGGCTTTTGTCCAAGCGAGACCGTTAACGGTATATTGCTCGTACATTTTAATTTGACCTTTTTCAATTGCTTGGTAAAAATTGTATAGCATACACTCTGACATTGAAGTTCTACATCAGGTAAATTTTGTTTTTCAATGATTTTTCTCAGTCTCCAGTGGAATGGATTATCTTGATCGCTGTCGATTCTGTCATTAGATAATTGTGGTACAGTAGAAGTAGAAATGCCCTACTTTGTACCAACGAATAATTACATTTCATGAATATTCATTTGAATTCCGTGAATTTGATAGGTGAACATCGCTCACGTGGCATATCAATATGAATTTGCAATTCCCATGAAACACATTTGATCATATGACCACAGTTAACTATGGGGGAAAATCTGCGGTTTTCAAAAAACGTTTTTTGAAAACCGCAGATTTTCCCCCATAGTTAACTACTATCTACGGGACTAACGAGAATAAACAAACATGTAAGATTTGTTATTCACTACAGTTGAGACGGGTAAACGGCTAGATTCTTAGTTCACTCACATTTTTTACGTTGCTTGCGGTTTAAGCATCTCATAAGTAAAACAAAAATCTTATAGGTTTTACTCTTTTTCCAACGCTCAAGACTCTTGTTTAACATGTTTAAGACACTGCTTATAAACTCTATCATTTTTATATAAGAAAGAAAAATAATAATCCAGTAATAAAAAATGTTTAGAGGAACACAGTTCTGTGATCGATATGAGTATTGTAACTTTTTACTAGATACTCCTATAGTGTCTCCACCAAATGGTCAACAACAAACAAAAACGGACTACAAATTTAGCATAAATGATAAGGCTTCGTTTTATGACTGGTATAATGGGTATTTTTTAATCAAGTTTAAAGTAGATAAACTAGCTGACGGAGCAGCACCGGACAACGACACAGTATCTGTTATTTCAGATGTAACAAATTTTCTTAGTCAAATGACAGTCTACCAAAACGGAAAAATAGTGTACAATTGCAATAATTTATCTCTAGCACATCACGTCAAATCATTGCTTACACTTTCAGATGGTTATGTTAACAGCTTAGGCAAAAACAGCTTTATTTACCCTGATAATGTTGCAA
>MJUU01062106.1:5445-19142 GCA_002080025.1 Modiolus philippinarum
ATCATATTTGGTCCAGTGGTAGTACTAATCAAGTGCTACCTGACGGACATAACGTTATGTGACCTTGACCTCAATTTCACGGTCTAGTGGCCACGTTAAGTTTTTCTGCTTAAGTCCATTTCTCAATAACTAGAAGTGGTAGGTTGATAATATTTGGTATGTAGGTTGGTCTTGGGTAGTACATGTCAGTCTGGCAGGTGACTTTTGTCCTTGACCTCAATTTCACGGTCTAGTGGCCATGTTAAGTTTTTCTGCTTAAGTCCATATCTCAATACCTAGAAGTGGTAGGTTGATAATATTTGGTATATAGGTTGGTCTTGGGTAGTACATGTCAGTATGGCACTTTACTTTTGTCCTTGACCTCAATTTCACGGTCTAGTGGCCACGTTTAAGTTTTTCTGCTTAAGTCCATATCTCAATACCTAGAAGTGGTAGGTTGATAATATTTGGTATATAGGTTGGTCTTGGGTAGTACATGTCAGTCTGGCAGGTGACTTTTGTCCTTGACCTCAATTTCATGGTCTAGTGAGCATGTTCACTTTTCTGATTAGTTCACTTAGATTTCACATCAATTTAGAGGCCAGCAGGGACGGACGAGACATCTTTTAGGGTCATCACTTGTGAGACATTTATTAGAAACGCCTTCTTAAAAAAAGAACATGTTGTGTCTGTCTTTTTCGATATTGAAAAAGCATATGATACAACATGGAAATATGGTATTTTAAAGGACCTTTTTGATATGGGGTTGAGAGGAAGTTTGCCAATTTTCATTGAAAACTTTCTTAAAGACCGGGAATTTAATGTTTGAGTAAACTCTACGCTGTCTGATCCTTTTGAATAGATGGTGTTCCGCAGGGAAGCATCCTCTCCGTTACATTGTTTAGTATTAAAATCAATATTTTACCTAAATTTTTGAAAAATAACATAATTATTTTAGTTTCTTGATATTTGGGTTATTGGATGTGGTTTGTTTCCATTGATTTATTCACTTTTTTACCTTTTCGGGGCCATCAAGGGCTTACTATATGGTGTGAGGTTCCTCACTGTGTTGAAGACCATATGGTGACCCCTACATGTTTTGTTTTGGGTAGTTTTCACCTGGATATGGGATGTTGTCTCCTTGACATTTACCCCATTCCTTTCTTTTTCATAGATGGATATCTGTATGTAGATGACTTCCTGATATGTTATAGTGGTAAACACATGAATAACATTGAAAGAGAATTGCAGCTCTGTTTGAACAGAATTGAAAAATGGGGCGAAGAGAACGGTTTTAAGTTCTCAAGCTCTAAAACAGTTGGAATGCATTTCTGTTGTAAACGGAAACTGCACGCAGATCCAGAGCAAAAATTATATAATAACCCTGTTACTATTGTAAAAGAAGCCAAATTCCTTGGCTTAATCTTTGACAGTAAACTTTCCTTTCTTCCCCATATCAAAATGCTAAACAATAAATGCCTCAAGGTTTTTCGGGTGACCCAGTCAAAACTACGAATTTAGTCCAATTGTTGTCTTCCTCTTCGGGAACGGAATAATCAGATTTGGAGCTGGTTGATTTTAAGTTTGTTGTGCCATGTGAGGATGTAATATGTTTCACCATCCTTGTCACCCACCCACCACGGAGTGCCAGCTGGGGCGATGCTTTTATTCCAGGGCTCTCCACCGGGAAGCACCGAGTGATCCAAGGATGGTATACTCAAGCAGAGCGTAACCGTCAGGCACTGAAGGAAAGCGTACCACTTGATTGACCCATAACCTCCATTGATTAAATAGGTAAATGAGAATAAGACATTCAAGACACTAGTTTCTAAATCTCATTTTTGGGATATCTTCAAGGGCTTGGCATGACCAGCCGATTGATCGGACCGGGACCATCCGACCTCCCGTTTAGATGATATCGGAGACAAAGCAGGGTATAGACCCTGTATTCTCAGCCCAAGGGATATTAATGGCCGCAGCGGGAGTCTGAATACAGGTTCGCACCCACCAGGACCACGTCAACCATCGACACAGGTCTCGACACACGGCAAACGTGTCGCCTCTGTTAGGAAGACTCATACTCCAAGCTCAGAGGATGCTGCGGGTCATTCAAAAGCCGGGACCGCGCACGGCGGCAGGATGTTTGAATATTATCTGAAAACAAAACAAAGAAAAATCGTTGATGGGACAATTACCACTACAAACAAGGTTTCAATCGAAATTGATTGATTGATTGAATATTGTTTAACGTCTACTCAGCAATATTTCAGCTATATCAAGACGAGAACAAGTTTGTTAATAAATAATCACTTAGGGGTATGGAAAGGGCCATGGAACGGGAAATTCTTACTGCCACTGGAAAAGTAGGGTGAAATCGTCAAGGACAGGGAATTTAGCCTTGTAGCCGATCACCTACGGACCACCCCAAAAAGAGCTTGCTACAAGGGTTCTTTAACGTGCAGGAAGCGTGGCATTTCTTCCAACACGTGGACCTGAGTTTACATCCCATCCGAAAGATGGGTTGTGTATTTATTAATCCCGCACAACCACGGAATGGGTCCTATTTCTATATCCCGGGACCCTCGGGGTCAGCCTCCGTTTAGGAGGGGTCACACCCCGCAAGCCGGAGATACTAGGTCCTATTTCTATATCCCGGGGTTCCTTCGGGGTCCTCTGTTAGGAAGACTAATACTCTAAGCTCAGAGGATGCTGCGGGCCTATTCATAAGCCGGGACCGCGCACGGCGGCAATCGAAATTGAACACGGTAAATTTCTTGATATCAGATCGCCCAGAGATATAGAAGGAAGGATCCAACTAACACAAATCTAGAAACACCGAAAAACTAAGATGTGCCAACTTTGGAAAACTAATAATGTCCAGGTACAGTCATGATTTTGTTAATGGTTTAGACATTTCCAGTTTCATTACGAAATAACATAATACCGAAGTTACTATTAATTTGGATTCTGCATATGCACATTTCGACAACTAATGTCACTTCAGTGGAGATGAAATCAAAATATTGGAAATTCATATACCGAAATATGTGTAAAGACTGATAGAGAACAAATTACCAATAAAATCTAAATAGAAAAGCCAAAATAAGCTAAGAACAGGGCTATGCAAGAGGGAGATACTCCTTAGTTTTGAACAAAATTTTGTTTAATTAAGATATTGCAAGTTTCTAGATAAAATCGGTTTTTCGGGCCAACACCGAAGTACTGACTACTGGGCTGGTGAATACCCTCGGGGTCTAACAGTCCAACAGCAGAGGCATCAGCTCAATGGTAATAAATAACATAAAACCGAAGTTACTGTTAATTTGGATTCCACATATGCGCAAGATCGAATATATCCTACCACATTTGCAATGCAGCAACCGCTGTGGAGTTTAAACTGGATAAAAAGTATTGTAAGGTTAATTTAAAATACAAATCACAGCTTGCTGTAGACGTTATCTACAAAGCAGGTCCATTCTACGCGACTTGACTTAAAGCCTTCCTCTGCCATTATTAGTGCATAAAAATAAAACACCCCTCCTCATTCGTAGGATTGATGACATGTACGAGACGAAATACAGTTGACTATCAATCTCTAGCAAGTCAGCTAAGAAATGTAAGAGTAAACAATTTCATATATAGAACAGATGCACGCCCTACAAAAGGAGATTGAATCAATTTATCCCATATATAGGGATGACACTGAATCCGAACAAAAAACTCGAAGGATATATCTGAACATATTATAAGGGACATTTTGGGATACGAAATTGAAATAAGATTCCAGGGTCTGCTGGACTCGGCAATTAACGACTATAAGATCAATTATGGAAGAATGTTGAAATCTTGGAAGATTAATTTGAACAAAAAAACGTTCGCTCTTCCAAATTTCTAAAATGTATGTGGAGGGATGAGGGTGAAGTTAGGCAACCCACCTAACAAAAATGAAAACCAAAGGGCAAATTCAATTAACTCAGTTTTTAAAGAGTCAATTTGAGGTAAATTCACCGACCAAGAATCTGTACATGATCTGTTTTACAGCAATGTTGTACTGCCACAGGAGAAAGAACTGATAAAGCCGATATATGAACATGGAGAAAACGGAATAGGTGAAGCTTCTAAAACGCTTGAAATTCAACCATTAATATGGAAAACCAGGTCTTCAAACCAAAAGCAACCGTAAAGATTATAAAATTAGAAGCTTGTCTTACCATATCGAAATAGAGCAAAGAAGTCGCTCAATTACTTAAAATAATAATGCTATATAAAAAATTAACAAACCACCACACTGAATAAAAGGACTTTTGACTGCAATATCTAAATTATAAAAAGCTAGAGTGGACAGATCTCGACAACGAGAGCGTTGGTAAAAATAAATCATCCCGAAAGATTAAGGTGGTACGGGGGTCGAAATATTTTCAGATAGAATTTTCTGATATTTTCAAGACTTACTCTTTGTTATTAGGGCAGTCAGAATTTCCCGTCCCATGGCCCTTTCCATACCCCAAAGTGATTATTTATTAACAAACTTGTTCTCGTCTTGATATAGCTGAAATATTGCTGAGTAGACGTTAAACAATATTCAATCAATCAATCAATCAATCAAAAAAATTGGGGGTCACCGGCCATATTAGCATGATTGATTGAATGATTAATGTTTAACGCCAACTTCAGCAATATTTCAGCTTTATTGTGGCGAGAACTGTTAAGTTAACTGAACAATTATAATAAATATATAAACCATTATAGCTTTATACAAGTAAAACAAGAGTGTAAAATATTTAAAAAAAACATCATAAGAGAAATGTCAGTTTTATTGTTACAATATTAGAGCTTTAAGATAAATCCATTTAAATCTTACTAAATAAATTGATTGCTTTTAAAAAATGAACGATTTTGTCGCCAGCAACATTTGTAAATACCGGTAGATTTTTAGGACAATCAGCAGAATAAAAATCACGCCTGATATCGGCAACATCTACACATTCAATTAAAACGTGTTGGATTGTATAAGGACAATTGCATGGAATACATTCAGGTCGGTCATCACTGTTAAGGATAAAACTATGTGTTTTTCAAGTGTGTCCAATACGACACGGGTCAACACTACCTGTTCCATAGGGTTTTTACCACAGGAACCAAATTGTTTACCGACGTCTGATTGTATTCCAATGAATTTATTATTTATTTGCAGATCCCATTTGGCCTGCCATAACTTTAAACAAATGAGATATGTGTTTCCCAGATGACAACAGATCTTTCTCTTTGCCACTAAAGTTTGATTTTCCTCTACCAGATTTGACTTTACTACCGGACTGACATGTTCAACACGCCGGGTGTCTTATAAGAAGCAGGAGATGCTTACTCTACCGGTGCACCTGATCTCACCCATGGTTTTTATTGGGGACGTGTTGTTCATTTTTGTATATGTGCGTGTCTTCATTTTCTTTTCTGTGCTGTGCTCATGTTATGTCTTCGTTTCTTCGTTTTTGCGACGTTGCCATTGTCCTTGGATTGTTCTTTCCAGACTGACGGTTCGGTTCTCACTTACTTTAAAATATATCTAACGATTAAAGGCTTCATATCCATATTAGCATGAAATATGTCATCTCAAAATCAGCTATTTTTGGTGGAAATGATTGCGAAATATGTGGGTTTTTTTTTACAAAATTTTAATTCATTTTAGTTACATCAGATAGAATTTCTTACATTTGTACAATTACTCGCTAATACACTCTCCTTCGATTTGCATGAAAAAAAATTGGGGTCGCCGCACTAATTTTTGAATAAATGACAAAAACTTATTTTTTTTTCTATTATTTCTATACAAATTATCGCCCCTTGATAGAACAGGAGTTTTCTGAAAAGGTTTGATATTCTGCATGCTTACCAAATAAAAGTGGCATATCCAATCAAATTTAACTATCATAGACATCGAAAATCATTTCACCAACCTTTCGATAGTTAATTCAATTTTCTATCAGATGCGCAAGAATGATGCACAGTTTTAAATCCCCGTACTACCTTAAATAAAACCAAAGTTGCCGAGAAATTCAAAAATACAATTATCTTTGATGACCCAAGACAAGGAAAGTTACCAAAATATAATTATAGTTATAATCTACGATCTTGATCATCACCACCAAATATAGAAATTCGATACTAAGACAAATACACCTTGCTCTTTAAGTCGGAAAATTCTTCGATAATGTCTAGTCTAGAAACATCAGAAGTTGGTGACACATTTTCACACAATAGTCTTGATGACAGCATTTGTAGTTCCAGAAAAACACAAGCTATATATCTGTAATCAAAGTGCTGATAGCACTAATGGAACGATTGGACTCGATTTTTCTTTGAAACAATATTTAGAAATCATGCTATGTTTCAAACCAATATCCAGTAAAGTTCCTTACCCTATCTCAGCCATATTTGATTAACCTAGAACTAAATCTCTATTGAATGATACAGAAATATATGTTATGTGTTAAATAATTCAGATACAGAAGATTATTATACAGCACAGTATAATATTGCAGGGATTGTTTTTAACATAGAATCCCAAAGCAAAACAACAATAGACACAAGAAATTGACTATTCCATATTCAGCGAATCTGCCTTTACTGGTATTTTCGATTAAAGAATTTTCATTACTTTTATTGGTGGATGAAACAATCTTTAAAACTTCGAATTGGTAAAAAAACAAGTGAGGACCTTAAAAGATGTCTCGTCCGTTCCTGCTTGACCTCTAAATTGATGTAAAATCCAAGTGAACTTATCAGAAAATTGAACATGCTCACTACACTGTGAAATTAAGGTCACTGACAAAAGCAATATAGCTGACCCGTATGTTCTTCCAAAGACCACCAACATACCAAATATCATTGATCTATGATTTATGCATCATGAGAAACCAGACGTGCTAACTAGACCATGAAACTGAAGTATCATGCACAAGTCATATGGCAGACTGTCAAGCACTGTCCAAGACCAACCAGCATACAAAATATTATTGACTCATCACCAATAGATAATGAGAAAGTAACATTTTCAAACGACCATGAAACTGAGGTAAAAAATAAAATAACCTGCCAGACTGACATGTACTACTCAAGACCAACCTACATACCAAATATTATTAGCCTACCATTTCTAGTTACTAAGAAATGGACCTAAGCAGAGAAACTTAACGTGGCCACTCAACCGTAAAATTAAGGTCAATGACAAAAGTTACCTGCCAGACTGATATGTACTACCCAAGACCAACCTGCATACCAACTATTATCAACCTACCACTTGTAGTTATTGAGAAATTGACCTAAGCAGGAAAAAAACGTGGCCACTCAACTGTGAAATTGAGGTCAAGGACAAAAAAATACCTGCCAGACTGACATGTACTACCCAAGACCAACCTACATACCAAATATATATGGAATATAGGACATTTTGTTTTTGATACGGACTTTATCACGGCCAGTATCAAGTGAGCCCGCGAGGACGAGCTTGATGCATTACGCCGTGATAAAGACCGTATCATAAACAAAATTTCCTATAATTCTTTTATCGGTAATTCACAAAATGATAAACAAAACTCTAAAATAAATTGAACTGATATTTCTATTTAAGCAAAGTTAATCTAATGTTTATTGCAATAATTTAAATGCATTCTTCATTCCACGTCTTACGCGTGTGAACACGACAAATAGTACAAAACATGACGTCAGCCTAGCAACCTGCACGTGACGCCTTCACAGTGACCTAATAATTTCGTGATAATGTCCAGTTCGGTGATAGTGGAATTATCAGTCGCTGTAGATCAAAGGAAATTCATACAAATTACCGATAATATCAACATACCACTTCTAGGTATTGAGAAATGGACTTAAGCAGAAAAAATTAACGTGGCCACTCGACCGTGAAATTGAGGTCAAGGACAAGAGTTACCTGCCAGACTGACATGTACTTACTATGACCAACCTACATACCAAATATTATCAACCTACCCCTTCTAGTTATTGAGAAATGGACTTAAGCAGAGAAACTTAACGGACCGTGCAAATGGGGTAAAAGTCACAGGATTTTATGTCCGTCACGTAGCACTTGATTAGGTCTACCACTGGACTAAATATAATGTTCCTACATCAAAGGGGTTTCAAAATATCCTGTATTTAGTAAACGTTAACGCCGTCGTCATACATTTCATGTATGAACGGCAGTATTCTACTGCCGTTGTTTCATGCCTATGTCTCGCTTTCCGTGACTTTCGTCGCGGGCGATACAATAACATCAATACTATAAAATAAATTTGTACCAGGCCAAACCCTTATAGTGTTAGAACCTAGATTTAGAACACAGAACAACAGTCTGCAGTGAGAGATATCTATTGTATTTAATTATGGGAAAATACCACTCTGATCTTTCACTTTTAAAAGTTGCTTGCCTATTTTTTCTCTTAAAAGATCTCCCGTTCAGAAAAAGATATACACTGAACCGTTTGTATGAATACACAGGCAAAGAAAATGTCTAAAGTTGTATTTTAGAGCAACCAAGAATGTTTGTTTTGAAAAGCATTAAAAATCCCATCTGCAAGATCAAAAGACATGTTCACCTATATGGTGCCCCAATGTACAATCTATTTATAGATAGCAAACGGAAGGCATCATATAAATACACATTACTCTGTTTGAAAGTCACCATCAATTTCTATAATTAATTACTGCAGTGCATAGGTGAAGTTAATATAGGCTGTTTATGAATTACAAAAACAGGAAAACAGCAAACACCTACAATGGCCAGGAACTACAATCACATGCCACAATTTACAAGCAAACTGCACCAGAAAAACAATAATGAAAACAAGAGACAAACATAAATAACGATAGGAACTCGGGATAGCCGGACTTGGTACCGGCACCAGCAAAAGCCAGTGGTAGGGTTAAACCGGTTTATGGGTACCCAAACCTCCCCTTTCTCTATCCCGTTTCCCTATAGTATCATAAACACGCGAATAAAACCCAATTCAGGTAGACTACTAACTCAATGACCACTATCTTGGAACAGAAAAAGCATAAGACAAAACGTAATTTTGAAAGAAGGGTCAAAGAGTGCTCGCCGCTAAACTGCCGGCTAGCTCAAGGAATCTAGTCAAATGAGTTTCATTTAAGATTATCTCTGGTTCTTTTGCAGATCTTAATGTTTTTCTTGGCGCTTTAATAGTTTCATTTAAGATATTGTAAACGTTCCTAGAATTGATTTTTTGTGACGCTTGTACCCACTTACGGGTTCTTTCGATTTTAATATCTTTTGTATTTTTGTCATCTTCTGAATGAGTTTCATTATCAGAATGAGGTTTCCATTCGGAACCTGATGACTGTAAACCGTCTTTATCTTATTCTTTGGCCCTGAAAAAATCATGAATTCATAGTATCAATGGAAAAAAAGATGCAATAAAGTGTTTAACAGATTGGTAATATATATCTATACCAAATTTCTGCTTTTTACATGGGATTTGAATTTACTTTGAAAAGAAGCCTTGGTTCCTCCAAGGCCTTTAACTATATACACTATGTACATCTATTTACAAGTAGTAGTAGTCAAATTTTATGCATTGATCACATCCATATTTATCTTAAAACACGGGAAATAATATGATAAGGTAGTCCATAAATAAGACAACCGATGAAACGTATATCTATACCAAATTTCTGCTTTTTACATGGGATTTGAATTTACTTTGAAAGAAAGCCTTGGTTCCTCCAAGGCCTTTAACTATATACACTATGTACATCTATTTACAAGTAGTAGTAGTCACATTTTATGCATTGATCACATCCATATTTATCTTAAAACAGTGGAAATAATATGATAAGGTAGTCCATAAATAAGACAACCTATGATCATTCTGATAATGAAACTCATTCAGATTCAGATTAAGAGTTCCAGGTTGTTTTACATCGACATTTTGCTCGTACCAATTCGATTGAATTTTTTCTGGATCGCAAATATCTACTATCTCTCTACTTTTCGAAATCGAATCCCATATTTTGCACAGCTGTGATACATGCTGAGAAGCTTCTTTTCCTTTTTTCCTCATAATGGGTCCCTCTAACAATTTCTGGAATCGTTTGATGTTATTAACTGAAAAGAAACATGAACGGTTTCTTAAAACAATGATCTTTCGTAAATTTTAATAGACGTGAAAGGATATCAAATATCAAGTTATTAATTTTTTTATTTGTTTCTTTATTTTTTTCCATTTTGCATCTTTTTCTTAAAGAAAAAATATATTATATAAATCTTTACATGTATGACATGTTACATTATAATTATAGTGAGAAATGCAGCCACTAATATATAATTATAGACTTAACGAGGCTAGTTTCTCACGTTTTGGGATTTCTATCAGATTTTCGGAATTCTCTAGTTTTATTCATTTCAAAGCATTATAATTTTTTGCCCATGGACCCCTTATTCTATCCCATAATTTCATTTTATACATCTTTATGAGCATTCTGTAAAAATTTCATTACATTTTATTTATTCTGTCACATTCATTCATGGTCAAGTTCAGTTTCCCGCCACACACCCTCTCATTAATCATTATACGTATGAATAATAATCACAATATAATCAAAATGAAAATCTACATGAAATTATAATCAAAATCCGTTTATATCCTACAGCACTGACGTGAAGGTTTGTAATGATCTAAAATAAAAAAAAAATTACCAGTTGTACATTTATAGTCCCCACGAATTTCTACTGCTATGTCCAATTATATGTACACAATCATCGAGATGACAAGTCTTGGGTGTTTTTGGTTAATGATGACCAATTTGTGACGCTACAGCAAGTGAAATTTCATACGTCCTCTTGTGTTTATTTGTTTTGTTTTTTATGTTTTTCCACATTTGTGACATTATAGCAACTAATATGCTTGGTAAGTCAATGGTAAAAGATTATGGCAAATGAGTTAAATAATTCAGGATTAATTTTTTAATTAATTCAGCTTGTCTGCCAACACTATGTGTCTACCTCTGTCTAAGGGAAGCAATCAACCATACAAATTAACTGACCAATAATTGACCACTTGTTTAGAGAATCGATAGAAGAGTATCAAACTTATTCAGTTTCTGTAATCATTTACCACTTTTATTGTAACGTGTATTATGAAATCAAATAAACTACCAGGAATCAAATTGTAACAATATTCCTGCAGCGTGCACGTGGTATGCGAGTGATTTACGTGCTGATGTAAACAAATAAATTACTCCGCCACAAAACCGGAATTGCACTTGTGAACTATATTCCAGCGCATGTAGTATAAAAGGTAGCGAGGAGGTAAGAAACTTCCGGTCATCCGGGTTTGGTAGTCGGCAACATGGAAACGATTTCCAATCGTTCCAAAAAGCATTTGTAAATTTTGAAAATGAATCTTTGTTTTTGAAATATCTATCTATAGAGATAATATCTCATGTGCACACTTTGTTCAATTACTATTAAATAAATTTATGCAAATTCTAAACCGAAGGATTAACTCCCTCCATCGTAGTTTTGTCCTTAGCTATATTTGATTTTACTGGTTATTCGGATTTCGTTTGGTTTTAAGCCTCTTAAACATTTTTTGGGATTATGGATTTCCTTTGTTTGGGTTCTAGTGCTGCTGACGAGGAATTAATTTCCGAAACGGCCATACAGCTCATTAAAATTATTGCAGTTGGAATAAACATACGTGTTACGATTGATTGATTGATTGATTGATGTTTTACGCGAACTTGAGCAATATTTCAGCTATATCGTGGCGAGAACTGTTAAGTATATTAACTAATTAGAATAGTTATATAGTAAAAATATCTATATAAAATCATATAGCTTTATACGAGTAAAGAAATGTGTAAAATGTTAAAAACATAATTAAAGAAATTATGGTTTGACTAACAATATTAGAAATTAGAAACTAGTTTAAAATTGATCTTTTTAAATCTTACTAAATAAATTGATTGCTTTTAAAAATTGAACGATTTTGTCGCCAGCGACATTGGTAAATAGGTCTTTAAGACAATCAGCTGAATAAAAATCACGCCTGATATCGGCAACATCTACACGTTCAATTAAAACATGCTGAATTGTATAAGGACAATTGCATGGAATACATTCAGGTCGATCATCACTGTTGAGGATAAAACTATGTGTTGTTCTAGTATGTCCAATACGACAACGGGTCAACACTACCTGTTCCCTACGGTTTTTACCGCAGGAACTGACTGGTTTACCGACGTCTGCCTGTATTCCATGCAGTTTATTATTTATTTGCAGATCCCATTTGGCCTGCCATACCTTTAAAATATATTTAGCTTCATGTCGGTGTAAGATACTGGACAATCCGCCATCTCGTCATCTAGTGCATCCTTTGCTTCCTGGTCAGCAACTGTGTTTCCATAGATCCCCACATGACTAGGGATCCAAACATAAATGACTTCTTTGTCTAATGCTACAAGTTTTTTGAAGAATTCGGCTATTTTCAAAATAATTGGGTGTTTTGTTTTCCGACTTTCAATTGCCAATAGGCAAGAGAGTGAATCGGAACAAATCATGAATTTATTTGATTGCGATACAGCTACAAATTTAAGTGCTGAGTAAATAGCGTTAGCCTAAGCAGTAAATATGGAACTAGAGGATGGTAATCGGAGAGTTGCTGCACGATCTCCAAAAACGGCTGCAGAAGCCACTCTGTTACGATTTCATGTTCATTTACTCCATATATATATACACTTTCAGTTTGAACAATATGAATAGCACGAGTATAAATACTGTTTATATTTCAACTCTATCCGAGTCTTTCTCAAAACAACATAGAATATAATACAAGAATAAACTATTTACAAAAAACTACACTACAAAACTTAATTTAATCAGTAAACTACATGTCGGAGACTGAAGGCGTGACCTCAATTAATTTGTGATGTGAAAAAAATTTTGTTGTTGTCTGTTTATGATTTTTTATAGCAAAAATTTCTTTTTTTGAACTAAGATTGATTATTTGAATATTGTTTAACGTCTACTCAGCAATATTTCAGCTATATCAAGACGAGAACAAGTTTGTTAATAAATAATCACTTTGGGGTATGGAAAGGGCCATGGGACGGGAAATTCTGACTGCCACTGGAAAAGAAGGGTGAAATCGCCAAGGGCGGGGAATTTAGCCTTGTTGCCGATCACCTACGGACCACCCCAAAAAGAGCTTGCAACAAGGGTTCTTTAACGTGCAGGAAGCGTGGCATTTCTTCCAACACGTGGACCTGAGTTTACATCCCATCCGAAAGATGGGTTGTGTATTTATTAATCCCGCACAACCACGGAATGGGTCCTATTTCTATATCCCGGGACCCTCGGGGTCAGCCTCCGTTTAGGAGGGGTCACACCCCGCAAGCCGGAGATACTGGGTCCTATTTCTATATCCCGGGGTTCCCTCGGGGTCCTCTGTTAGGATGGCTCATACTCCAAGCTCAGAGGATGCTGCGGGCCTATTCTTCAGCCGGGACCGCGCACGGCGTTTTTGAACTAAGGCATTTATTGGTCTATAGTCCTGATATTAAGACTGGGTTTTAAACGATCAATCCAGTAGCTTTCTTTTGATCTTCTCTGGTTTACATTCCACGATCTATTTTGAACTATTGCAATGACTTGCATATTTTGCCAGTTGTGATTCTGAGTATTA
>MJUU01062107.1:7697-25154 GCA_002080025.1 Modiolus philippinarum
TGTACTTGATATTACTGATTGTTCGGATTTCGTTTGGTTTTATGCTTGTTTTGAATATGGATTTCCATTGTTTGAACTCATTGAAATTTTTGCAGTTGGAGTTGACATATGTGTTGTGGTCTCATGTTCATTTGCTCCATATCCTTTCGTAAAATATTGCTATTATAAATTTGTTCCACCTGGCAAAAGTTCCATTGGAACAAATATTATAAACATTGGCATAATATTTCTTCCTTTTGGAACAAATATTATAGAACATTTATTCCGTTAGAAACAAATATCATAATATTTGTTCCTATGGAACAAATTTTATGTAATATTGTTTCCTTTGGAACAAATCTTGTGGTGGAATTTAGACCTATATTCTGTTACAGATCCACCCGTAAATTGTTCTTTTTACACTCACTGCGTGTAGAGAGTGTAAGGAACAATTTGCAGATATAATTTTAATTAGATTGAAAGAGATAAAAATATATAATATCATAAACATTGACATAATATTTCTTCCTTTCGGAACAAATATTATAGAACATTTATTCCGTTAGAAACAAGTATCATAATATTTGTTCCTATGGAACAAATTTTATGTAATATTGTTTCCTTTGGAACAAATCTTATGGTGGAATTTAGACCTATATTCTGTTACAGATCCACCCGTGAATTGTTCTTTTTACACTCACTGCGTGTAGAGAGTGTAAGGAACAATTTGCAGATATAATTTGAATTAGATTGAAAGAGATAAAAATATATAATATCATAAACATTGACATAATATTTCTTCCTTTCGGAACAAATATTATAGAACATTTATTCCGTTAGAAACAAGTATCATAATATTTGTTCCTATNTTTCGTGGTTTTCAGAAATATCACTGTTTCGTGGGTACTTAAATTCGTGGTTTCAAATTCCATACATTAAAGCACAATGAAAAAATACATTTCGTTGGGAACTTAATTTCGTGGTTTAAACGAACTACGAAATCCACGAAAATTGGAACCCCACGAAAAATTGTACTTTCACAGTATTGTTTCCTTTGGAACAAATCTTATGGTTGAATTTAGACCTATATTCTGTTACAGATCCACCCGTGAATTGTTCTTTTAACACTCACTGCGTGTAGAGAGTGTAAGGAACAATTTGCAGATATAATTTTAATTAGATTGAAAGAGATTAAACTTATTTCCCTGTTCGTTCCTTACTTATCAATAATACGATTACAAAATTGTTCGCGGTGAATTTGAATTGCATTCTGGAGCTTTTATTTATAATTTACGTGTGCAAAATTTCCCCATCGGATTGTTTATAATTCCTTATTCGTTTAGCGATGTGTTTATCAAAAGGTTACTGTGGTGACAATCTAATAAGATTTTATGCTACACGTCTAGTTTTGTTATCTTTTTAATTAAAACCGCATGCATTACAGAGGATATCTGCAGTTTCACAGGTGTAACGACCTGAATCTGGTAAGATTGGAATCCAAGAGAGATATAGATATTGCATCGCAAAGAATACAATATTACTTAATTATTTTACGAAGAGATCACATTAAGTGAGAGGGGGCAAGGTGTCTGCTCTCCCATCCCATATTTTTAACATTTTCCTCATTTTCACATATTTTATGCCCCCTTTTCCCCGGTTCCCATATTTTCTGTCCGTTTTTCCCACTTTCCACTTGTCAAGTTTTCCCATTTCCCCAAATCTTAACCCCTTTCTCCGTGTCATTCCTTCATAAATTTAAACAAATCGCAGAGCTTTTTGAGTGTGAGATGACTAAAATTAAAAGTAATATCCATATAAAAATACCCTTGTGAACGGGTGAATCCCGAGTAAATGCATGAATTTGAAACCAGATTTTGGACGATAAGCAGTCATGCAGAACAAGTGGTCTTAAACGTAGGGTCTTGGAATGTCGAGTGTCTGCTTAGAAGCAACAAAACAAATACATAGACAACTGTGGTCACGGTTTTTGTAGAGATATTGACAGTGATAACAGACAACTTTTACCTCGGTTTGAAAGAAACCAGAAAGCTTTAAATACGCTTGACCACGGTTTGCTTGAGCTCGTGACAGTGAAAACAGGCAACTTTGGCCACCGTTTATTTTTTAGAAAACTTGACAATGACAACAGATAACTTAGGCCATTGTTTGGTGGAACACTTGACAGTGACAACAAATAATTGTGGCCGCGTTTCGTAGAAACCTTGACAATGACAACAGACAACTTTTAACAAGGTTTGGTTACAACCTTAACAACGACAGTAGACAACAGCTTGACAACTTTGACCACGGTTTGGTTACAGCCTTGACAATGGCAACAGACAACATTGACCACGGTTAGGTTAAAACCTTAACAATGGTAACATAAAACTGTGGCAGGTTAGATAGAAACTATGGCAATGGCAACAAACAACTTTGACTACGGTTTGGTTACAGCCTTGACAATGGCAACAAACAGTTTTGACCACGGTAAGGTTACAGCCTTGACAATGGCAACAAACAGCTTTGATAACGGTTAGGTTAACTCCTTAACAGTGGTAATATTAAACTGTGGCAGGTTAGATAGAGACTATGGCAATGGCAACAAATAACTTTGACCACGGTTTGGTTACAGTCTTGACAATGGCAACAAATAACTTTGACCACGGTTTGGTTACAACCTTGACAATGGCAACAGACAATTTTGACCATGGTTAGGTTAAAACCTTAACAATGGTAACATAAAACTGTGGCAGATTAGATAGAGACTATGGTTTGGTTACAGTCTTGACAATGGCAACAAATAACTTTGACCACGGTTTGGTTATAGCCTTGACAACGGCAACAAACAGCTTTGACCACGGTTTGGTTACAGTCTTGACAATGGCAACAGACACCTTTGACCACGCTTTGGTTTCAATCTGGGCAATGGCAACAGGCAACTTTGGTCATGGTTCGGTGATCACTTTGTCAATTTCAACAGACAACTTTTACTAAGTTTTGTTGGAACTCCTGACAGTGACACAAAACAACTTTTGCAGCGGATTGGTAGAGATCTTGACAATGACAACAGAAAACTTTGTCCACGGTTTCGTGGAAATGTTGAAAATGACAACAGATATCTTTGTACACGGTTTCGTGACAATTGCAACACCCGAGAAAACTTTGATGAAGACAAAAGACAACTTGACCACAGTTTTGTTGAAACTTTGACTGTGACACCAGGCAACTTTCACCTCGGTTTAATTGACACATTGACAGTGACAGCTGAAAGCTTTGATCACGGTTTGCTTGACCCTTGACAGTGACCACAGACAGCTTTGGCCACGGTTTGGTAGAAAACTTAAGGGTGATAACAGAAATTTTGACCATGGATTGTTAAAAACGACAGCAGATAACTTTGATAAAGGTTTTGGTCTAAACCTTGATTAGACAACAGACATCTATGACCACAGTGTGGTAGAAACCTTGACAATGACATCAGACAGGTAGAAATCGTGACAGTGACAACCTACAAATAACTCCACGGTGTGGTAGAAATCTTGACAGTGATAACAGACAACTATGACCACGGTGTGGAAAAAAATCTTGACACTGAACGGTGTGGTAGAAATCTTGACAGTGACAACAGACAAGTGTGACCACAGTGTGGTGGAAATCTTGACAGTAACAACAGACAACTATGATAACGATGTGGAAGAAATCTTGTCATTGACAACAGACAACTATAACTACGGCGTGGTAGAAAACTTGCCATTGACAATAGACAACTTTGACCACGGTCTGGTAGATACCTTGACAATGAATATAGACAACAGTCAACCACGGAGAGGTAGAAATCTTGGCACTGACAATAGACAACTATGACCATGTTGTGGTAAAAATCTTGACAGTGACAATAGACAACTATGACCATGTTGTGGTAAAAATCTTGACGGTGACAACAGATAACTATGACCACGGTGAGGTACATACCTTGACAATGGACAATAGACAACTACACATACAATTATGACCACGGAGAGGTAGATACCTTGACAATGGCGGCAGATAACTTCAACAACAACCTTGAAAAACATATGACTTTGACCACTACAGTTAGGGAGAGGTCTTGACAATAACAACAGACAGCTTCGACCATGTTTTGTAGAGATCTTGAGAGTGTCAAGAGATGATTTTGATGATTTTGGCCATGGCTATGTGCATGAAGACCTTGACGATGACAACAGACAATTATTATGACCACGGTTTAGTAGAAATCTTGACAGTGACATTAGACAACTTTTACCACGGTGTGGTTGAAATCTTGACAATGACAACAGACAACGTAATAGTTGAGTTTCATAGTTATACCTCTGTTGTAATTATGAAGTTGTCTGTTTTCAAAGCATAAATTTGTACTAACAACAGATAGGATCGAGTGATCTTTTAGTGCAAAAAATAATGACAAAAAGTAACCTTTATAAACTGAATGTGACAACAGAAAAAAAAACTCAAAAACTTTGATCAGTTCAGTTGTTTGATCAGAACACATAAAAAAAACAGCTTTCATCGTATGTTCGGGAAAAATAATAGATATTGACCTCAAAGTTCTGTTCACTGGTGGTTACAGACAAGTTGAATTAAGTGAATCTATTATTGCAACGAATGGGTTTTCGTTTCGAAGGAAGTGTTCTTCTGAGATTACAGAAACCTATGACATATAAGTTGTTGATGGCAACCTTAAACTCCAACTACGACCAAATGCATACATGTCGATATGTAAATTTGCCTTTAATGGAAAACGTTAGTAAAATAAATTCGGAAAATAAACCGTTCAGTCATGTGAAGTACAACGCATAAAAAGACCATAAAACAAATGGAGAAGAATAAACTGGATTGTGTGGTGGCCAGATACGCTATTTTGACTCTTGGAATGTGAAAGGATGTTAAAATTCAAAATTCAAATAATTATGTAATTATGTCATAGTAAGATATATTGATGATGAGTTTCATTAATTTTTCAAATGTTGATGCTGGTCTGGAAGACATATGCGATACATACCGTTCACAAAAACATTAACATAAGCTTAAATTAGTTTGTTTCGGGATCCTATCTTATATTGTAATGAGAGACCTCGGCCAGTTATCTCCCTGTACCAAGTTGGTTATATACATTGTATGGTTAAAGTGGAGATAATTCTGATTTAAATATAAAAGAGGCTATTGATATGGTAATTAAAATTTTCTCTACTTTGACCCGTACAAAACAAAGTTGGTCACAGGGAGATAACTGACCGAAGTTTCTCATTGTTAGTGTTTATGTCTGTATGACATTGCCTGTTTGCCTGAGTAATGAAAAGTCAAGATAAATCCTTAATCGGTCAGCAAAAATATGCAAAAATGTACATATATATCAGGTATGTGCAGATTCTTGGCAGAAAAAGACATAAAAATTTATTGTGTTATTCTACTTAGAATTTCTTTTCACTTTTTTATCTTTTTGCGACACAATCTAAAAGGTTTTACTTTCTAAACAAATCACAGAAATAACAGTTTAAACTTAGGTAGTGGCTTCTTACAGATTTTTATGAGCGATACAGATAATGCTGACAAGATGTAACAAACTACTTCTTTATCACTCCTCGGCGGGGACTCTGAAATAAAGAATTGCTTTATCTACTACATATTAATGTGTTTAGATAAAGTTTCAAAGTTTCAGCATAGAAACAAAACAAACGGATGCACCAAAACTAATAAAGACAAAACGAATAGACAGAAATGGCCTACGAAAGCTATAAATAAAAATATTATTATTATTATTATTATTATTATCATTATTATTATTTTATTATTATTGTCATTATTACATAATTATGAACAAGCAAAATGATACTGACTCTTCGATCGCATTTTTTGCAATAAAAGGAAGAACTCGCAATATAGTCATTTAAAGATAATTTTGTTCATTCCAAATGGAGGTATGAAAATTGTTTTGCTTAAAAGTTTGATTTTTTTTTAACGAACAACGAAGAGGGGGTACTTCTATTAATGTTGGGGAAGGGTAGGAGTCGGCGACTAATTCACCAACAAAATGACTACAAATTGTCGCCAAACATATGCTACAAAAAATGAAAGCTGTCTAATTAAACGATTAAATGCCAATAAAAAATCTGAGTTGTTACAAAATTATTGAAACCAAGGTAAAATAAACATATGTACAATTTTCCCATAGAGTTTCCTATAAAATATTCACAGGTTTTTCGATTGATTTCGCCGTGTGTGTCTGTGTGTATTGTATTCTTTGAATTATTTAAAAGCTACCTCAAAACCAAAAGATATTGGCATTAATTAAATTAATTAAATTGATTAGAAACGAAAGTCTAACACGGAATTAGGTGTCGATTTACCACGTAAAAAGACAATTACACAGAAAACACAAGCGGCCACTAATCGGAACATATGTTCTATTACAAAATGAGATACAAGCAATAATCCAATTTCAAACCCATATACAATGACTACTAATTCAATTGTTACAATTGGATGGTGTAATTTCGTCAAGAAATGGTCATATAAAACTATATATATTCATACATTCTAGCACCACAGGGGTATTGTAATAGTTTCCTTATTTTATATGTAATTTGGGATTAAAGAAAATAATACATGAAAGTGTTGCTGAATAAAAATTCTCCATTATAGTGCAAGCTGATGGACGGAAAACGTAAAAAAGAGACGATATAGGGCTTTAACGACATGGAAAGGAATAATAGCTATAATATTACTTGTTTGATTGATGGAAACTGACTCGCCCCGTAATCAAAGAGTCATGTTCGTTTCTTCTTCGTCTGTCTCATTTCCAGTACTTGTGTCCATTTTTAGGATTCTTAGATATTGGACATTCAGATCCAATTCTTTGACCCTCATTCCCTGTTTTATTATCAGAAATTACTAATAATGGACTTCTGATAATATGTAAGATGTTTGTGTCTTGTTTTGTATGAAGGGGGGAAGGGGGTCCCATCCCGGAATCACGACTTTATTTTTACACAAAATCCCGAAATCCCGATCTACAAAAGAACTTAAAAACTGATGAAATCCTGAATCTCGGTGCATTAATTTCCCGAAATCCGAGTCTAGTTAAAGAAATCAGGAATTCCCGAGCTAAAAAACTTCCAATCCAAGCATCCCGAAAAGGTCCGGCCCTATCCTAAATGCTTTGGGGAATTAGGTAAGAGACAAGTTTAAGTTTTTGACACTTCTTACTTTTGAACACTTTGAGTGACAAAAATAGCACAGAAATGAATGCGATATGACATATTTATCATAAATACCAAGTCCCATTATACATTTTTTCTTCGTAATAGCAGAGACATATAATTACATGTCTCTGGTAATAGTTACTTCTAAAAGCACAAATTGGATATCAGTAGAAAGGGTTAACTAAAAAGCCATTCACGTCCCGAAGATGGTCTCCCTTAATACAGCTAGTAAAGCTTTATTTTCAAATTTGAAGAGTAGCAGAGGAGAAAATAGACGACAGCAGAGAGCTAGGTGCAGCCAGGGTTTCCGTGGAAAAAAGTGTTAACAGTCTTTAATTTGTTTATACTCAATTTTATCTCCTGATCACACTTTAATCTTCTAGGTACAAATTTGAAATCACTTTCTTTAAAATGGGACAAATGAGCATAAAGTAACTTCCATCACCTATATCATTTGAGACTTTGATATTTTCTGTTTTCATTTTTGTTTTTGTTTTTGTTTTTGTTATACCCGCCACACGAAGTGGCGGGGTACTATGTGATACCCTCAGGCGTGTGTCCGTCCGTCCGTCTGTCAGTCCGTCTGCCCGTCCGTTCTCCGAAGGTTTCCGACTGATAACTTGTGAACGTAATAAAATAAGGTCTTCAAACTTGGTTTGTAAGTTGTTTACCACAAAACTCAGGTCAAGTTCGATTTTGGGTTCAGAGGTCCAAGGGGTTCATGAGTTATGCCCCTTGAAACTTAGTGAATTTTAGACTGAGTTTCCGACTGATAACTTGTGAACAAATGGCCGAAATGGCCATACAGCTCATTAAAATTATTGCAGTTGGAGTTAACATATGTGTTATGGTCTCATGTTAATTTAGTCCATATCCTTTCGTAAAATATAAAATAACATATTGTCTTCAGTCTTGGTATGTAAGTTGTTTACAACAAAACTCAGAAGTCAAGTTCTATTTTGGGTTTAGAGGTCCAAAAGTTTAGCCCCTTGAAACTTTAAAATTTTGTGAATTTTATGGTTTCCGACTGATAACTTGAGAACGAAATAACATACTGTCTTCATGCTTGGTATGTAAGTTGTTTATTATAAATCTCAGACCAAGTTAGATTTTGGGTCAGAGGTCTGAGGGGTTCTAGAGTTATGCCCCTTGAAACTTTGAAATTTTGCAAATTATTGGGTTTCCGACTGATAACTTGGGAATGAAATATCATACTGCCCTCAAACTTGGTATGTAAGTTGATTACCACAAAACACAGTCTGAGTGTAATTTTGGGTTCAGCGGTACATACGATTCTAGAGTTATGCCCCTTTTTTACAAACGTTGCGGGGTATCATGTAATGCACCATTACTATTTTTGTCTTTGTTTGGACTTCATCTTCTCACTTCAGATTATGTTCTGGAATTACTAGTAAATAAATATATATTGACCATGCTTACCCGCTTACCCTTAATGATACCTCCAGTTGTTGTAGGGATTCCCATACTTTGTTGATTTGTTCGGGCTTTGTTGGTTGTCTCGATTCGATTTTTTTTCCCAAATCCGTTTGGGAGGGGATATAGCATCTCGCCCGTCCGTCCGTTCGTCCTATCTCTGGTTAAAGTTTGTGTTAAAGTCAGAGAGGGATGCTGCTTCAGATGATAATTGTCTCACTCTGACCTACATTTTACACTTCAATGACTCAGGTTGAAGTTTGCGTTGGGGTTCATATCTAAGAAACTACATGTGGCACATTAATCATCTTTTAGTAATTATCATCTGAACCAGCATTACTCTCCAAGACGAATTCACTGATGCTGCTTCAGATGATAATTGGGTCACTCTGACGTACATTTTACGCTTCAATGACTCGGGATAAAGTTTGCGTTGGGGTTCATATCTGAGAAACTACATGTGGCACATTAATCATCTTTGGTCAATTGATGTGTCTTAGAGAGTGATGCTGCTTCAGATGATAATTGGGTCACTCTGACCTACATTTTATTCTTCACCGACTTACGTTAAAGTTTGCGTTAAGGTTCATATCTGAGAAACTATATTTGGCACATTATTCATCTTTGGTCATTAGATGCGTCTTGGAGAGTGATGGTGCTTCAGATGATAATTGGGTCACTCTGACCTACATTTTATGTTTCACTTAGGTTAAAGTTTGGGTTACGGTTCATATCTGAGAAACTAAATGTGGCACATTAATCATCTTTGATCAGTGGATGCGTCTTGGAGAGGAATGCTCCTGTTCAGAATATTTTGAAATTTTAACTGAATTTGGAAATTTAGTTGCTACAGACGATGGGATTAGCTGTCGTTTCCGACTGCTCCCATCTTGTTTTTTCTCATGTCCAGAGAATTTTTCATTTCTCCCTTTTTGCTGCTGAGTTCGTTTAACAATGTATTCAGAACATGGCGGGCGACATCTTGCAAGTTTTTATATCATGCAAATATAATGAACTAGAAGTGCCATCATCAGAAATAATGGCCACCCTTGCAATTCCCTGATTGACACAGAAAACAGTTGTTATAGACCCTGGGCATAATTTTTCTCCAATGGGATCTCAAATTATAGATAGTCACTATTTTTACTTATTCCAAGAGTATATAATTGCTAGGTAGAATTCCAAATAATATGTGGTCTTTGAGACTTTCAGGAAGTTTACCAAAATTGGAATCAAATATTTTGGAAATTCAGTTGTTGAAAATGTTTGTCCTAATTCAAACAAATTCTATAAAAGTATGCTTGATAGATGGAATTCCAAAAATTAAGTGGCCTTTGAGACTTTCTGGAATTTTTCCTAAATTGGAATCAAATCTTTTGGAAAGATAATTGGTGAAAAAGTTTGTCCTAACTGAAAGAAATTCTAAAAGTATGTTTGTAAGGTAGAATTCCAAAAAAGTGGTTTTTGAGACTTTCAAGAAATTTGCCAAAATGGGAATCAAATATTTTGGAAATCAATTGGTGAAAATGTTTTTATAACGGAAACTAATTCTAAAATGTGATTGCTAGGTAGATTTCCAAAAAATGAATAGTCTTCGAAGCTTTTATGATATTTACCACAGTTAGAATAACATTTTAGAATTCTAAGTATTCGTGCAAAATTTTGTTTTTTTTTTCTTCAAATACTTACCAAAATGCAATATACTAAAATTTCAAAAAAAAATATGAGTCTTTGACATTTTAATGAAATTTACCAAAGTATACAAAAGTTGTAACCGGAATAAAAATTCAGAAAGCTTATTGCACATTTACAGACTATATATGCAAAAATTCTATAACAAAATTAAAATTCATGAATCCAAAAATGTAGGAGTTTCACTGACAAGCTCACATGTTCAAAAACATCTTTGGGCCTCTTTTTTGCACCAAGAACAATATAAAAAAATCCGAAAGCTTATTACGCATCTTCAGCATATATGCAGCAATTCTATAACATTTAATCAAAACCCTAAATCCAAAAATGAGCGAGGAGTTCCAGTGACAAGGTCCATCGGAAGGACAGACGGACAATATCTCCGCCTTTTCTTTTGAAAAGTGCGGGGATAATTAGTTGGTCCAAGGTTTCCGTAGGATGGACCGCTTCTTTATTGTTGGGTCTTTTAAAATTTCGCTCAGGATTCGCAAAAAAAAATAATAAATAAATAAATGACCGGAAACCCCTTTGTCATTGGCAAGATCCACCTGGATGCAACAATTTGCAAAGATATCGGGGCGGAAGTGCAGGCCTCTTAAGATATGACTCTTAACTTGGGAAATTCGTACATTTCAATCATTACACCAGTTGGCAGTTCCATAATGTGAGTCTTCCATTTTTTTCTTGGATTTTTTTTTCTAAATTTCTTGCACAATTTAGGCAACATTGATAAAAAAATATCAAAAATAGCCTATTTTTCTGGTACCTCGTTTGATTCCCTTTTTTCAAAGGCTAGATCCGTCAATGTTAACCATTCATGAATGTACTTCGTAGTCGGCTAAATTTTCCTGATGCAGTTGGCTAATTTTTCTTGACTTAAACATTCATCGAAATGTCGAAGTTGTGTAAATATTTTTGCTATACAAGTTCACCAGCCTGGCTGGGACAAGATGCAAAATATAGCAATCTGTACTTTGAATACCATTTCGGGGAATATTCAATTTCTAGCTTGTTGACTGGACAAGAAAACGTATTTGATGTTATCATTTCGGTATGTTGCGAAATACAAATGTATATGGTCCATGCAACCGGTCTCAGCTAATGGCATTTTTGTATTTTAGCAAGATGAACTTTTGTTGAAAGTTAATTAATGTTAATGCAACAACTGAGATAAAATTTTGTTTCTTGCATAGATTTGAATATAACTTTACAAATATAAGTTGTGATTTAATTAAAAAATAAATTTAATAATTTATATGAAAAATACGCTGAGACATGTATAATAAAAGGTCCCGTTAGAGTCCCCAGTCAAAACATATTGAAAAGAAGTTTTTAACACTCTTTTATTAATAGTCCCATTGTTTGTTAAATACAGAACTAGGTGAAATAGAATTTTCTTTCAATACGTTCCAAACCATTGAATTTCTATACAACACGGCAAATAAAGACATTTACAAATTGTAATAAAACCCCATAAAATGGTTGGAAATGACTCAAGTTCGCTGATCTTCCATTGTATAATTTAATCTTAGTTAAGAAAAATAAAAGCATTACCCATAAATGATCCGATTTCGATCTATAATCGATTTTTGGTGAAAAATAAATAAGTTTTATGCAAACTGGTTAAGAACAATGGGCGGGGTTACAGGTCATTTTCCAATAGTTGATTGCATTGTGGGAAACCACGTGACTATTGTACACAGTGAATTCGCGTGCATTTAAATATCAAAATAACCATGTTGAAAGCACAAGTGTTTGAAATCAGAATGTAGTTGTTCTTGGAAGGGGAAAAGTATAGCACGTGCAATTCTGTATGTAGGTGACGGCGAGTTTTCACACGACAATTCCCCTGTGTCTTTCATTGCACGAACACAACACCGAAAGTGATTTTTTTCAGCACGTTTTATTCTAACTGAACATTATCGGCTCAAGATAAAAATACCGTATTAATCAACAAATAAAACGGTGGATAAATATTAGTGGAGACACACAGTGTGCAGTTCATTCAAATACCAGTATTATTTATTTATTAAATTTATTTTGTTTATTCAATAATTTGTGAGACGTAACTTTCTTTTTGATAAAATGTTACTAACATCGAATATGAGGCAGACTCCGGAGGTTCCAAACTCCACTCTTAACACAGAGACGACAATACAGTTATCACAGAGCATGGACTCAGTAAACACTACTCCAGAGGAAGAGGTGAGCTCTTTTTAATTAATTAACATTATTGTAATTAACCAACTTACCTGGCGCAGGTAAAAGTATCTGTTTTACACGTGACAATATAATTCAGGAGATGTCTATGGACACGCCCCCATGAGCAACAATTTCATATTGAAAAAAAATAACAAAATCAAATTGTTATGTTTTTAATAAGAATAAGTTATGTTTTTAATAAGAATAGCAAAATGAATGTTTGTTTAAAGCAAACGTATCTCCGTGTTCCTTTTACAAAACAAGCATGACTTCATTCATCAACTTGTATCAGCTTAATCAAGTGCACTGATTGATTAGGACACGATGCAGTGAGGTGTCGTATATGAAAATGAAACGCATTTCCGATTTATTTTGTAAATTTATTCTCATAGAATTGTTTTAAAATACTTTATTTCTTAATTTCGACAGCAAATGTCATGTTGAACACAATGCTAGACAGATCGACGCATCGTAAAACAAGCTTTATTACAGAAAATTAGTCCATTAATTGTGATGGATTATAGAGAATGAAACGATTCCTTTTGATCCATTGGGTAACATGAAACGAGGCAATCAAATAGTTCTACCATTTGTACGAAAACCCACGGGAATCATTATCTATTTACACATGAAAACTTTCAACGAAACCCAAACTAATCAATTTCAGTATATTTCTAGCGAGTTGAAATGTATAATTGGGAATCAATTAAACATATATTTATTTGTTGTTCTCGCCGTTCACCTTGGTTGAATAAAGAAAATACACCGTAATAATATGAAAATAAATGTTTATCGCGCCTGTGGTTAAAATATGTAAATGGAGTCTCAGTTTATGAATTTCTTATTCATTTATTATACACACAAATCATTAACGTTTATCAGTTTAGCGTAGGTCTCATTGCGGGGTTGCTAGTTATCTGAGATTTCATAGCGAAACGACCTGTTTCGGTTAAATTGAAATGTAACGATGCTGTATTACTCTGCATGTGAAGGCTAAAGGTTCAAGTAGTTGGCACTGAGAGTAAAACCACGGACAGGGTTCTTGACTTCACTGTTATTCGATCTAGCGTTCGAAAAGGGGGGATTCGATGGTAATTCTAGGAAAGAGGATCTGCAGATAGGGAATAAACCGATAGTTTGACCAACTGCTCCTGAGAAAAATGTCATTCAGGTCTCCAAAAGGACGAGTTTGGTCAGGTGCCGCTACCACCAAAGGACTCAGTTTTAATAGGAAATGAAAAAGATACATACATTTACTAATATACATTTTAATTAAAAAAAAAACACTTTCCAAACACATATCTAAACATGTTCATCACAAGACCAATAAGCAGAGACATGTCTAGAGAATTAGAATTCGTGGCATTTCATCTTCTTGGATTGTTGCTTTCCAAAATGTGAGTTGCATCAGTCAGTTACTATGTCAGTTCCCGCTTCAATCACTTAAGTTGGCAAATTCCTAGATTTTAATGTTTTGATACTTAAGCTTATAGTGAAAAAAGAAAATAAATAAAGAAATAGCTGAATCGTTATCCTACGTAAGTATCAGGCAGTTACTTACATTAAGTTTAGAGATAACGAGAGGGTCAGAGTCACAGACTGAAGTTCAATTTGTTGATCTTTGTCTAAACAAACATTTGATAATCAGTTGGGATTTTATCAACGTTAAATCACGGAAGACCCCAAAACCAATTAAAGATTTCTGGATTTTAATAATATAAATTAAACGATTTGATAAGCCTCGCACACTTGTCCTCTCTGTCAAAATGGCTATTGTCTGCCGAACGTAGGTTCTTTAGAGTTCGATATTCCTCTGGAAAGACACCCACTTTTGTAGAATATTTTAGAAAGGCCCACCCAATGCTTCTCCTGTGTTGTCCTGTCAATTTCCTGACCCGGAATCTTCTTGTTTTCCAGTTGATATACAAATACACAAGCCAAATACAAAATTAATTCTATCATTTGACAATAAATGCCCCCCCCCCCTTTGCTAGACACATGTCACACATTGACCCATATTTATAACATTTGCTTTCTTCTAATAAGACTCAATCAAAAAATGGTTTGCCTCATCAGTAACATGTCTCTTATCTTGATGTACATGTACAGACAAACTTCTTCGTTGAATCTTGCTACCCTAACCCTGAAACCATAACATTGCCTTGCTCGTAGTAGACATACTGTGTTTGAAACCCCTTTTGTGATTTAATTTTTTTTTAATTTCTTGGAGAATTTAGGCCAAATAGACCAAATGGCAAAAACCCTTCACCAGGCTTCTTTCAAGGCAGAAATTGAATCGACGACTAGGTCACCGCTTATAATGAGATGTATTCATGTACTGATGTATATACTCTTTAACCAAAGACTTCTCAATTGATTCTTGACATTAATTGGCTCGAAATTGCTGCAAACTTTCTCCCCCTGGACAGCTTGCAATTGGCCACAGTCATTTGAAACATCTCGGTTTTCTGTCGGTACATACCCGTTTCCGGCTACTTGTAATTTTTTTTGTCATTCTTGATCACCGGCGTGTACATCAATTGCTATATTCTTAGTTTTGTGTAATAAAATGAAAAAAAAACGATATTATTGTAATTTCATAGACTTGAAGAAGGAGTTCTTTCATATATAAGTGTCTGAAAATGAAATATGTACGAAATAATTCCTCTCACCACGCATTGCATCCCTCAAAGATTCCTACGAGAGTATCATTTCCGAACGCTCGCTCGCATATCACACAAAACATTGATGAATATTTCCCAGAGGACTTGTGCAATTCGTAATGAATTCTTTAGCTATATATCATTCACTGCATTTCGTTTTATTATTGCATTTATTCATGCATGTCCTCAGGGAAGATATCTATCTTCGCCGAAATTGGCCATCGATGCGAACTGAGGTCTCCAACCATCAAGTTTGTTGCGTGCATCGCGTTCTCACAAAAGTATGGTTTATTTCAATTTGACAGTATATTAAACAATGCGTATATAAAGAAAATGTAGTCGATGGTGTGTTTGTTGACTGTGGTGTCCAGAGACCCAGTCCGATACACCAGAGCAACTGCCTGTTGACCTTGACTTTTCTTAATTGGTGGTTGTATTGGCACTCTCTTTTCTCATCCATTACATATATGTCAGCTCCTCAAAGGATGTTGGATCGGATTCGAATGTTTGGATCTGTTAAAAATAGAATTTTACTATTAATATTTGGAAAGTGCCGGATTTGGTCGTTTTGGTATGTCACTTTTTGATTTCGATGTGTATAAATGGGTAGCTCTGATTTTACTGATCTTTGCAGTCTTGGATTTTACTACCTGTATGTAGATTGGTCTATGTTCAGTTCTGGATATGGATGTGAAGATGTAGTCAGTTCTGTATTTGATGAGGAAGATCTACCTGGTCAGCCCTGCACTTGGCTTAATCTGGTCAGTTCTGGATTTTGGCTTTGTAGATCTGGTCAATACTGGATTTGGTATCGGCTTCATCCACTTAGAGTGCCGAAAAGGCCAGTGACTAGGTCAGGGGCATCTAGTCAGTGGCAATGGCTTCGGGGACTAGGTAGTGCATCTGTTTAGAGATCTATGTGGTGCTTCACAGTTTTGTCAACTTAAATCATACCAAGATGACTGACTATCTTCAAGTATTGTCTCCACCGTGACCATTACGAGTTGGTGAGACTATGGTGGCTAAATGTCTGTTTGCATGGCCCTACATGCAAATTGCTGTAATTTTCTGATTGAATTATTAGCACAAATAGCGTTATGGTTCCAAGATTCTGGTATCGAATGTATTGTCTTAACTATTACATGCAACCTTGGTGGTTCAAAACAACCATAATCTCTTGTAATGATTCCATATTGCATGCAATTACGAGCTCAGCTGCTCAGCTGTTGTAAGTTGACCAAGTAGCCATTATTGATACGTTTCTTTTCTAATAGCTGGTTTCTTTTCGCCGCGCAAAGATCGTCTATCAAGTCTCAATTCTCTAGAGTTTGGGGTGATCTGGATATGTTTTTCAGTCTAGCGATGGGCATCCATCTCTGATGTTAATTACTGATTTAAACACTCACGCATCGATTTAACATCACAACTAATTACACCTGTTCTGAGATCTCCATGTATAATAGATGTAAACAATTGATGTTTATAAAGCTAATATTGGTTTATTTCCCTCTCTCTTGGTCACTATATGTCACTGTATTTGGAAAGGCAGGAATTGAACGATATATCAATTGGTCATATAGACTCCTTTAATAAGAGAAAATTACATATACTAAAGTCCAATGTGTTGTCAGATGATTCGTTTATGTCCAGTTCTTGGGTTGCACATGATCTGTTTCTTGAATATCTGAATTCCTTTGTATAGTGGTATACAGACTGACTGACATCTTGCACCGACGGACCGATAATCCAACGAAGGCTCAGAATATTTTTTGAACTAATATGCACATTGGCCATTAGTTTTGTATATACATTTTTTACCCCCACAAAAGTTGAAGTTTTATGGACATGACGAAGGAAGATGGTCCAATAAACCTTCAACGTATCCTTTCGGTCTAAAGTTGCAAGTCGAGTCCACCTTTCTTCATGTTGCGTGAGATAACGCATATGTAACTGCAAAATGTTACATGTTATATATGCATATTATACTTTGTGAATTTTCGTTAAGTTTTTGCATTTAATGAGGCCTCTCTTCCATAGTTTATGAAGGCAACGGGGCGTTGAAATGTCTTCATATGATTTTGTTTACAGTAAGACGTTTTAAAAATGATCCTGTCTGTTTTCAGTTTTTGCCAGTTCTTGAATGCTTGAAACTGTTGACTCTACAAATGAGAAAAAATCACTGTTTGCAATTTTGACTACATTCAGTATTGAGATGAAAAGTTTGAGAGTTAAAATTTGTCACAAAG